>LUKR01000852.1:0-16263 GCA_019395275.1 Puccinia brachypodii
GCTTCAGGTAGTCATTGCGGATATATAACAAAGCAAAAAAGCCCTTGCAATGCTCCAGAATTCTCATAAAAAGTAATAACAATTGAATTGAACTACAAAACCTCAATTTTCTTTGACAAACTCCAAAAAATTCAATAACCATCTCATATTCATTCATGCTATTTGAATAATTTTCTGTATCTATACACATCTATTTTTTGGGCCCAGCAACTCCTAAAAATACATCTGATCAGCAAGAGGATAGCAATCTTCAATCCAAACAATGAAGATGTTTGAATTAAGAGGAACACATGAAATCAAAATTGGAGTATGTGCACAAAACCCATTTTGACTCAATTTCATTAAAGATTTTTTTATCTTTTTTGATTGTTGCCACTCTGATGTCTCAAAATCACAGCCAATTATATGAGACCTGACAATACCATAAGGAAGATCTCAAATTGGCAGCACATATTTGTATCATTATGGTTACTACCATGACAATTTTTGATGGGGATATTACAAACAAGCCCAAATGCCTATGAGCTGGTGGGCTCAGATTAAAGCCAACATATACAAAAGTTCAGCCAGTTGGTAGTAAAATTCTTTGAATCCCACAAAACAAGGTGCTTTTGCTGAAATTTCTTGTTTCATCAGAAAACAAAATTGATCATACCAGTGACCTGATGTATTTTGAAGTCATTCTTCAATTTCCTAGTGAGTACTTTGGATGAAAAAAAGATGCTGAGTAATGGCACAACATTGCTGAGTAATGGCACAACATTACTGAGTAGTCGCACCACTTCCATAATATTTGGCTGGGTTGAGGTTACCCCCGGTAAACTGGGATGCACCCAACCAATTTCAACACTTCCAGCATAATTGACTGGAATGAGATCATCGCAGTTAAACTGGGATGCAGTAAACCAATTTAAACTTGTTTGATCTCAACCAATTGAATACAAATCCAATGTACCCCCCATTGAATTATATTCCATTGGTTAATATCAACCAATTTTAAATTGGTTGGGTGCATCCCAGTTTAACTGGGATAATGGCAGCCCAGCCAATTTTGCCAACAGTGGGCCACTGCACTACACTGCACTAATTGGGCAAATTGGTAGTGTAGTGCCAAATAGTAACAGGAGATATCTATAAGTTCTAGAAGGAATTTGATCCCCCTAAAATAATGATAAGTGTAGTTCAGAGTTTCTTTGCAAAACACATGTTAGTTCTTGATTTCCCACATACACCACTAGAATATTCATTAGTGTAGTTTTTTTTCCACTAATGGTTTTAGGCTTTTAGTTATTTCAGCTTGCACTTCACTGCACTAAACTGGAGTTTTGAATACCCTACACCTTCAAATTTGGGTACCCTAAGCTAAACACGCCTCTGCCATTTCACAAGAAAAACTTATTACAATCTACAAGACAAACACAATGGAATTATTTCATACATTAACTTCAAAAATCACATGTAAATGAGTTAAAATGAATTAATGAAATGAATTTCTTTGAATGAAAATATATTAATTGACCACAAGAAGAAACTTCTGGTGTGATCTTAATTGAAAAATAAAATTTCACAATGATGAATGTCAAATACGCTAAATTAACAAAATTATACACTATAATAAAACTAAATACACACTGAACTCACAGAAAATACCCACTACACTCATAGGAAACACCCACTAGCACATTAACACTAAAGACCCACTACAATAACCCTAAAACCCTCTACATTATCACTAAGTGACTCACTAAAATTTATATTAGTTGAACACAAATTGACACTAGCCGCACTAATCAATAGCCAACCATAGAAATCCCCAGTGCTAGTGGTCATTTCTCCAGCTGAACTACCACTACACTAACAGGGGTTTTTTTCTTGCATTTTTCTCTTAGTGCTAGTGCATAAAAGCTGCCAATAACGATTAGTTCTCATTATTGTAGTGCAAAACCACTAAAATATGCTGCACTAATCACTGAAATTAGTGTAGGTGGCCCACTGTTGATTATGCTGGCAGTGAAACCTGGTTGCTATCAACCAATGAAATGTAATCCAAAGGTGATCTTGTATTTATATTCAATTGGTTGAGTGCATCCCAGTTTAACTGGGATGAAATCAACCCAGCTGAATATGTTGGTAGTGCACAACATTGAGATTTGATAAAGTCTTTACATGGAAACATTATGCATCCAATTCTTCATAACATCCCACAGGATTGCTAAATGGGAGGCTTGAGGGCACTTGCACATGAGCTCTGAGCAAACTCCCCTGGCGCTTCCTGTCAATCTTGTAATTGTACTTGCTGTCTAGCTTTCACCTACCTGTCACACAGTCTGAGGCCACCCAAACTGAATTTTTTATCTTCTAAGTATTTGAAATTAAGCACTTATTCAGAACCCATTTCTCCAAGACCATATCTGCCACTGGTCCAGATTGCACTATTGAAAAAACTCATTAGACTTGTATTTCACCATTTCCTCCTCATCACCACACCCCTCAAATGGCAAGAAGCATGGAAATCTAACACCTGGTCCCTGTGCTAAATTCTAAATTTGTTCCAGTTTGGTTCTTTTCTGCTTTTGAAGAATTTTCCTTGACTGTTTCCTTCCTCAGAAATCCTAATTTTTTTCAGGATGGATTAGCAAAAAGAGAAGTATTCCTGGGAGTGCTAGTAGAAAGGTGTGAAAAAAATGCTTTCTAATCCTGGTTATATATGCTAAGATTCATTTTCTGAATCATGTAGGCTAGAGCATAGCACACATGTATTATCCTCATACATCTCTGATCAAGGCACATCACACTTCAGCATATGAAAGCCAATGATGGCACAAGTGAGCTAATGGAATTGTTGTTGGTGAGATGAGCAAGAGAGGAGAAATATGCACCTGGGGTGTATAAAGACAGAGACAAGCCAAGAGATGAGTGCATTGCATGACAAGGAAAGAAAGAAAAGCAATAGAAAGAAAAGAAAGAGAAGCAGTACCTATGAAAGCCAATGATGGCACAAGTGAGCTAATGGAACCGTTGTTGGTGAGATGAGCAAGAGAGGAGAAATATGCACCTGGTTTGCATACAGACAGAGACAAGCCAAGAGATGAGTGAGAAAAGAAGAGAGAAAGGAAAAACAAGGTTGAGACAGAGAGAACTCAATACAACTATGCCAAAAACTAATGTGATGATAAACATGAAACAGATGCCCACAGTATTTCCATCTCACTAAACCTCCTGATGACGTCTGAGTCTGGCGACAGGTTGCTTACATCTCAACATAGCACATATATAATACACAAATACAAATAATTTTAGCCTTAACTGTTGTTGTTGGATTCAGGGATTACAGTGGAGTGCCACATTTGTCAGTACAGAGCTTCCTAAAAACATTTTGGCTCATCCAGGGAAGAAAAGGGCCTGGTTTGGTAGTCCAAAAAAGAACCAAACACCATTTTTGGAGTCTGCAGGCTCTGTAGATTCCCAGAATCAACAGTGAGACAAAGCAATAAGAATTTGATCAGGTATTCTCCTCAACCCATACAGATTCAGGACCCATTTGGCCGCACCATAATTTATTATTTGTGCTGTCTCCATGGCACAAAATTGAACCCTGAACAGTGATTGTGATACACATTTTGGCAAGGTCTGATCTACCCCCGGGGCAAACCCCCCATGACAAATAATGAATTATGGGGCAGCCAAACAGGGCCTCAAGTTTAGTACCACTATTTTCTCAGGTGGGTTTATGTGTGATGATACCCCTCCCCCCCCTTTCCTGGGGGCTTGGAATCAACTAATTAAAACAAAAAAACAAAAATCAGGCCACATTTGGCAGTGTAATATTGACTTTTTTTTGTGTGACATCCCTGGTGACATCTGATCAGGCCCGCCAAAACCTTATCAGATGTCACACAATTTTGCAATATGTTGCTTGGATATATTGCTGCCAAACAGGGCCTCAATTTTGGGGCCCAGACCTTTGGGACAGGCCCAAAACTTATAATGAATGATGCTGTGCATAAATGAAGCACAATTCAGGTTTAAATTACACACTCTTGTGGATTCTCTAAGTATTCCCCTAGGAAACTTGAAAGATTGCATATATGTAGTGCACAATATCAACTCCAAACTGCACTATCAAAAAAAACTGCAGGAATTCTGGCCAATCTGCAGTTTCAGATCTAGAACCCCTTTAAATTTTGCAGAGAAAAAGGTTCTGATGTGGCCAAATCTGAATCTTTAGGGGCTAAACAGGGATGCCAAAATTTATAGGAAGTCCTCTACTCTGGCTCCCAACAAACCTACAGTTCAACTTGAAAACTATAGAAATTGAATGCTGTTCTCCATCTGAGACTGTTGTGATTCACCCGATTACCATTTAGAAGTGGAATAAATCTTTATTTGTGATCATAAAATGAATTTCATTGCTTCAAGTTGATCCTATCTGTGCCCAATTTCTCTTAGGAAAATTAATAAATCTGATCATCTTTGCCATTAGGATCATTCCTTCCTCAAAATCAGTTATGTCAATGGTTGATTTTGGTTAGTGTAGTGAATATGAAATTAAATTCACATATTCATTATTCAATATAAGATTAGTATACAAGTTCATTGTAGTTTGACCCAAGTTCAGATTCTTCCCCCCAAAGCATTTCAACGTCCATCACTTTCAACTCGTGGAACTACAAAGCCTTAATTTACTATCAAATTTGCCTAACTGAACCTTGTGGTACACATTCCTGTTCTAGGCGGGAGAAATTGAAAAAAAACTATTTTACATGTGAATATTTACAGCTCACACTTGGATATGAGGATACACAGTATAATGGTATAGGCAAGGCTGTGTGCTGCATGTTTATGCTGTGCTGTTTATACATGTTTGTTTCATTTATGCCGCAGCACATCCACTCATGCAGCAGCACAGCATGTTTGTATTGTACTTTGTGCACATGTTTGTTTCATTTATGCAGCAGCATAGCCAACTGTATGTGTTTGTATGGCAACCAGAGGATGTTCAGTTCACTTGATCTGGTTGCATAGCAACACAGCCACTCAAGAAGGCTACATAGCAACCAAAAAAAGCTGTGCAGGTCACTTGATCTGGTAACCTAGCAACTGCAGGGCTGTGTAAGCCACATTCAAGTACACCACTAGCTAATTTACTCATTCTTACACAGCCACCCTGTATGCAGCTGTATTTTCATTCACTGGGTAGCTGAATTCCCTCATGTAACCTGACTAGCTTAATTAGCTCATACTTGTCTATATAAGGAGGGCTTCCCTCTGCCTGTTTTCATGATCTCATCCTATCATCAGAGCCCAGCATCTCATCCTATCATAGCATTGGATTCCACCTCCCATTGAAATCAGAATATTGAATCACACACATTATCATCATTTTTGAGGACTACCTCACACTACAATACATATTAAAAATTCTACATGACCCACCATTTCTGTGCACTGAATAACCAGTCCCTTGCATAACTCGCCTTATCTACCCCTATGAGCCACTTGATAGAGGGAGGTATTCAACTACACTAGTCCATGATCTTCTTCTTCCAGCCTAGCTGGGGGTGTTGTCAGTCTTTTGTCTTCAGAGAGGCAGGGGTTTCCCCACACATCCTTCTCTAAATTCAGCCAAAGGGGTGCAAACCACTTTTGGAGTCTCACAACATTCACCGCACTAGTACTTGTTTTAGATCTTTGAAACTCAGGAGGAGCTCTGAATTAGCTCAAGTGGAGGTATTGAATCAATAATTCATCCTATCTCATTTTTTCTGATCTCATTTTATTGACCTTGTTTTATTTTTATTTCTCAGGCTTGTTGCTATTTTCACTTCATCTCCATTATTGAGTTATTGTATCTAGTTTCAGAGTCATAGTAAGGTTAGAAATATCAAGAGCTACTTATTTAATTTAGAGGATTGGAAAAACAACACCCGCCGTTTGGCAAACAACACCCAACAACCATCTACGTATGGTTGGTGGGTGTTGTTTTTCCAATTTGACACTCAAGTTTGGGTGTTGTCCGGACAAAAAAATATAAAGAAATATATTATTTTTATATATATTTTTTTGGGTGTTGGAGGGAAAATCCAACACCCAAGGTAAGCCTTTTTGGGTTTTGGCTTGCCCGTTTTTTATTTTCTTTCTTCTTTCTTCCTTTTGTTTTAAGTAAAATGTTGGTCATGGATTTCCAGGAGTGGCACCAAAATCTGAGCTGGGGATGTATTGTAAGCTTGCCCCTCAGTCATAGCACTGCTAAAAATAATTTGAATACTCTCTGAAACTTCTGCCTTTTGATTGGGAGTAGGAAGTACATCGAGATGTTACAATTCAATCTGTCTTCTCTCATTTGACTACTGTCCGGAAACTCATTGTTAAATAATTAGTTTTTGGTTGTGGCCAAGAAAGTCAGACAAGAGATGACATCATTCTGGCAGCCTTACTTACAGCCTACAAAGATGAAGGTGAGTGTCAACTGCGTTCAGATAGCTTTCATCAGTTAACATGTTTGCATTTTGGGGCTTTCCATAGCGGACATGATCAATATTTCTCTTGGAAGATCAGCTGGATGGGGAGAAGGTGGAATGTTGTATGACATTATCAACACTCTGGTTGAGAAAAAGTCGGCAATGAAGGAGCAGTGAGTTTGCCTTTGCCTCTTCATTTCAAGAGCCATCCAAAGCCCCACAGTATTTGATGTGACTTTCGGATTGCAGGAAGGGATTTTTATGGTGTCCAATCCTGCCTCCTCAAAGAACAACATTTCCGTTGGATCAGTCAATGCTACTGCCTCTATTATTCACCACTTCCAAGCCTTGACCGGTTGACATGTTCCGTATCACTTGGCAATTCCTTTTCCGCCTGGCAACTTTCCGTTATATTTCACTTCAAATTGTACTCAGGTTCAAGATGATGCTTTTCAGCCGCTACCAGAATCTACCCCCAACCTTAGTAAATTTGTATTTCCTCATATTTCAAATGTGTTACAACAGGCAGCTTCAAGTGGAACTTTGATGGCGGCGCCTCAGGTATTTATAGATATCTTTTTGTCATAGCAAGCCAACACCCAAAAAGGCTTACCTTGGGTGTTGGTTTTTCCCTCCAACACCCAAAAGAATATTATATTCTTTTTGTCCGGTGTGGTGATTTTAATTTTCAACTAATAATTTATAGATAACCAGAAAACAAACTCAAGGAGCGACAAATCATAGAATATTATTGAAGAATCAGACTCTACACCCAATTTTACCCTAGGCTACTCACTCACACCAACCCCAAAATCCTACTAGTTACCAAGTTATGGCCACCTCAAGTACCAGACACAATTGGACAACAAGAACACCAGTATCCATCCTTCAATTACATAACACCATAGTCTCAGTTACACATGAAGAGGTCAGATTAATCCATACACAACACATACAGGGATCAAGGCACACACAACAAGGATCAGCAAACCCAGTTACAGAACAGGAGCACACACAACTAGAAGGAAAACAACTATGATGAGCAGTAGAAACACCTTACAAGTACATATGTCCCCATAGTCCATTAACAGTTGTGCTCATCTTTGCCATTTTTGTTTCTTATAAATAATCCATCCATCCCTCTATGTTTAAGGGGAGAACAACCCACTTTATTGATATCCACATTAAGAACAACCATCATCCACCACATAACTTACACACATAAACACTGTCCTCCATTAGTCCTTTAGTCCTCTAATAGTCCTACATTTGTCCTTTATTTTACTACAAAGTCCTTTAGTCCTACACAGTCCTACATTAGTCCTTTATAAGCCTACACAGTCCTACATTGTCCTTTGATTAGTCCTTGAAACAAGTCCTTTAAACTAGCCCTTTGAACAGAATCCTTGAAAACCATCCATACACATTACAACTAGTTACCTTCTACACCTCACACCCCTCTCCTACTTACCTGTGGAGTTCGTTAGTTATCAACAATAAGCACTTCTAAGACTGTGAAGAAGAGATTAGCCACATTGTTTTCTTCATTTTCTTAGTGTTACTCTCCACCCAGCATTAGTTCAGGAAGGCAGCTTCATCAGCACCTTTAGTAGAGCTCTTACCAGTTTCTATTATCTCCCTTCCAAGCTCTATCTCACCCAAGAGTAGTTCCACACCAGCCAACACTCAAAGTTGGGTGTCAAATTGGAAAAACAACACCTGCCAACTGTCCATTGATGGTTGTTGGGTGTTGTTTGCCAAGTGGCAGGTGTTGTTTTTCCAAGCCTCTTTAATTTATTCTTTTTCTAAATAGTATCTTGTCTTTTTCTTTACATTCTTAACTCAATTTTTCCAACAAATCTAATTGTTTTATTTTTTGTTCAAGTCTTTTACTACTATCAGCTTTAAGTGTCTGCTGGAATAAAGTTTAAAAATCCATAACTCTAGTTATTGTTTTGTTCAGTTTTGATCTGATCAGGAAGACATGTGTTTTCGATGTTGGTGTTTGGAAAGTCAGCTTGCATTCCAGCTTCTCCCAATTTATACAGCTGAGCGCAGAAAGAGAACATTTTCGGAAACTCGGGAGCTTCCTTTCTGGGGGAATTGTGGCCACAGTGTTATCAGCTTGGCAACAGCGTGGACGAACACTAGAGGCCTGATGCCTGTGCAACAATTCCATAATAAATAGATACTACGCCGCGATCTTTCATGGTTTGTGGCACTCATGCGCGACTACCACGGTTCTGACTGCCAGCGTGGTCAGCGGACCGAACACGAACACGAGTCACGACGCTCGGTTTTGCGACAATGAAGTTAGATCGCCTACCCATTGCCGCGCATTCAAGACATCAGGCCGTCACCGTTCTGATGGACAGCTCATAGTGCATCAGAAGCGCGAATGATGTCCGCTTCTGTCTACTCGCGTGATGAAAAACTGGAATAAAACCAGTAACAGCTTGCTTCATAGAAACCCGCTTGGAAGCGCGATCAACAAATTTCACTCACTAACAAACAAGCCTGCTTACCCCGAGGGAAGACAGGCGGCGAGGGGAGCCAATCGACGGCTTCGCCGCGCGATGATCTGAGCTATCACGAGCTCAAACCAATGAGCTCGTGTTTTGGTCGAGCAGCTCTGAGTGTTACTCGGGAGATCCACGAACCGCTGGATGCTTCCATTCGGAATGCGGATCAGGGGAATCAACTACTTTCATTCCAGGGCTCGGCACAGGCGACTCGCTGGCTTGCTTCCCGGGGGAATGACACGTACCTTGCAGACGACGCTAGATCAAGGTTATCACAACAGATTGATGGGCTTTCTTGGGTGAGCGTATAAGATAAGGCGCCTTCGGTCATCCCACCTTTTTTCCTCAACCCAATCCCACCAATCAACCTCCGTACTTATCATTTCATCAAATTTTTATCGTCTGTCCGGCTACAGATCTTATTTCTCAGTCAGGTGCCTTTTCTTGGAACGCTCAGCCCTTATTTACTTACGACTTCTCTACCGAAACCCAGTTTCCTAAACCCAACTCAGATAACCACCAAAATGCACTTCATTACTCTTGCCGTTGCTTTCGCTTTCTACACCGGTGAGGAACTCTATTTACCTCTGGAAGGTGCAACACACGATGAGCTGACTTGTTTTTTTTGCCCAGGTGTTACTTCATCCCCGGTGTCTGTTGATAGCAGAGCTCCAAAGGAGTGAGCAAACTGCAATTCGCTGAGCTCTTTACGTCGCGTCGAACTGACGTCGTTTTTTTTTCAGTGAACCCTACGCGGAAAGCGACGCGTCGGCCAAGGCTTCTGCGCAGGCGAGCGCCCAGATTCACGGCCAAGTTGTTCAAGCTGATTCAGCTTTGGCCCATGAGCAAGCTGTCAATCATCCATCAATCCCCGCCGGCGACTCCCATGCGGCGGCCTCTGCTCACGCTGAAGCAAATGTACATGCGCAAGTAGGCGACCATCCATCAATCCCCGCCGGCGGATCCAACGCGGCTGCCTCAGCGCATGCCGAAGCGAATGCACACATCCAGCATCAACAAGTGGCCAACCCACCGGCCACTACCCATCCATCAATCCCAGCGGGCGTTCCGAATGCAGCTGCAACCGCACAAGCTGAAGCAAATGCAAATGCACATGCGCATGCCCTGCACCAAAATTTGATTGATCACCCTACTGCACCTTCACCCCTCCCCGCGGCCGATGTCCAGGCCGCCGCTTCTGCCTCGACTCACCCTCTGCACGGGGTCGGCGGCCCCGCTCCCGCATCCGTGTCCGCCTCATCAGAAGCTCAAGCAGCAGCAGCTTCCCACTCGGTTAGCGGTCCTGTTATTCCTGCAGTCGCCGGCGAGTTAGGCGTTTCGTCTGGTAGCCAAATTACTCCTCCTCGTGGTCCAACTGCACCCAATGCAATCTCCTACCGTTCGTTAGACCATCTTTTCTCGTATTTTTGTCCATTCATCTTATTTCAAATTTAATCATCTTCATTCCCTTTTGCTCAGCTACACTTGTTTTACCTCACGACTCGCCTAAATTTCTCAGCTCGTCAGCTGCCTCTTCCACATCAAGCAGCCATACGGCCGGAGTCCCCGCCATCTCGCCCAGCAACGGACCTGCTATCTTAGCCGGCCCAGCAGTTCCTTTGTTCGGTGGCTCAAGTGGAGGACCTGTCCCTTCTACTCAAGCGATCTCCCCTGTACCAAACATTCCCCACGCGGTAGAGGCATCCAGCACTGCTTCAGCGAGCCCCGGCTCCAACGCGGCGATTATCAGCAAACCTGTTACTGGTGGATCATCTCCTTTCCCTTCTGGACCAATCGGCCATCTGTCTGTTGGATTATCAGGCCCCCATGGCGCACCTCCTTCTCTATCTGGCAATGCGCAAACCTCATCACCAAGAGTTTCAAGCTCCAGCAGCGCCTCTTCAAGCGGTACCCTCAACGGATCACCAACTTCGGTACCATCACTCGCAACTAACGGCCCGCCTCCTCCCCGCGGCCCCATCTCCGGTTCGTGGACCTCCAGCAACACTGCTGCTCCTTTTAACTGGAATGGATTTTTACCAGGTGGTGCTCAAGGCTCTCCATCTGCCTCGGAAACATCATCAGTTCCTACACAGACACATGCGACACCCGGCACACCTAATGCGTACGCCTCTGAAGTCAGCCAGTGGGATACTCAGAACGGCGGTCCCGGTCAGTCGCTCGCGAGCCCGGGTGGTCAATACTCTCAGCAACCTTTCAATCACGGAAATTTCCAGTCTGGCCAAGAGAAATATGGTCAGTTTGCTAGCGGTGGACGAGGTGGTGAGTTTGGAGGAGTTACACCCGGGGGATGGGGCGGTTTTTCAGGCGCCCCTCAGCCACACGGGTATGGAGGCGGCTGGGGTGGTAACGTTGGGCTCGGCGGCGTTGGTGGCCTAGCTGGTGGCTCAGGCGGTGGCCTGGGCGTCGGGTTGGGTGGTGGTTTAGGCGGCGACATCCTGGGTACGGCCGCTGGTATCTGGAGCACCGGTGCCAACGCAGCCCTTGGTGCCGGGGCTGGGCTAGGTGGATTGGGTGTTGGTTTCTAATCTCCGCTCCTCCGACACAGAAAACCCACCGAGCTAATGTTCAGTTGAGAAACATCCCCTGACTCCTGTCCCATGTCTCTTCTTGGCTGACATTCAATTTAATCTCTCAGATATAGGCATCTGTCTCCCCTTCCGTTTCCTTTAACCCTTATTTCTACTTCATGTTTATTGTTAACTCCACGTACAATCACAGCTGGCTGTAAACCTATTGACTTTGCTTGACGAGAAATACATGATAACGTTTCACCAACTTCTCTATTATCTGACCACGTCAAACCTGACTTCAGGACAGCATATTGCTCACTGCAATCTGTTCCGAATGAGAATCCTCTTACCCGCTCGCGCCTCATTAAATCATTCATTTTGCATGTCGTGGGAACTTTCGTGCTCTAGGTGCCATTTGAACCACTTGGATTGCCTCTGAAGTCTATCACTAGTGCGCGGTGATCATGCATCTCCTAGGTGCGTGGCACCTAACACCTGGTGCAGACGTCAACCTACCATTTGGAAATGAAAGACGAGTGTTGAGCGAGCATTCTGATACTTAAATGTTTTCAGAGGAAACGGAAGCTATACCGCCATTTCAACAAAATAATCAGCCTTGGATTCGCGACCTTGATTTTGGTAATCTGATATGATGGTAAGAAGAAACAACAAAAATCCGCAAACGTTAGTGTTTTGCTAACCAATCCGGGGTGGGGTGGAAGTTATGTAGATAGCCCTGTAGTTGAGGGATCCCAATTTGCAGAAACCAGCCCATGGGCCATGAAGAAGAGCATGACACAAGCCGCGGGGCTTCTGAAATCCATATTTACCCTTCAAAGAAAGTTGGAGAAGTCCTAGCCAGTGGGCGTATCAGGTTACCCAGATCAAGTATGCTCGAAACGTATATCTCTGTGAAAATTGTCAAAATGCTCTAGGTTTATGAAATTTCGTGGGTACATTGAGGCAGCAATCCTCAGGAGGACATACCGTTTTGTGATATCATGAAGGTCACAGGCAAGACTCACACGAACCCCCGAAGAAAAATAGAAATGTCAATTGAGCTTGGGATAAACAAAGAATCAAGACACATAATGGGCCCTAGTTGCGAGAGAGGCGTTTGCGATAGATCTATATAACCTACGGTAGCGAGGAAGCCGGCAGACGGGCGAAATGACGAAACCATGGAGATTTTACTTTGGCAGGAAACAATAGCTCCCCCAGATGATGAATTGCGGTGGGTTCCAACAGGTCCAAGTCAATCCATCAATCCATTCCTGAACACGATCGTAGCCACATGATTTGGTCTTTGCCATCTGTATACAGGTTACAATCAGCTTTAGTCCTTTGAGTCTTGTCCAGGCATTAAGAGAGTTATAGCCCTGGCTCCGTGAAGGATGACTGAAGTGACTGTTGTGAGCATGCGTTAACTTACGATCAGCGAATATGACGTCCTACTAGTACGGTGGCGCAAGAAAAACTGAGCTTCATCAACATCTTTTTCATGGGCATGTGAGCAAACTCCGAAATCATGGGTGAGTTCGACTTGAGGCTCAAGCAGCTCTTGTAACGAAGTGTGGGTTATCAAAGTGGGTATCAAGTTTTCCAGCCCTTTCAGGTTGCAGGGAGGATAAATCACCAGCAGTTTGACGCCAGCCACTTAGCCCACTCAACTACCTTCAATTGGAGGCACTTCAATGATTGCACTGATACTATAACTTCCTGGCGCATTAGCAGAAGGTAGTCCATCAAGAGTGATAATTCTCAAGGGGAACATTTCTGGGTGCTCTCTGGGCTACAGGGTAGTTTTCGGAGTCAAGTGGCTTGCCCAGTCCCCGTGGTGTTTCCCCCGGGGGCGCTGTGACGCCGCGACTTGAAGTCACGGGGTGTTCGAAAATAAAATAGAACGACCAACTCGCCAACACGGAAAAAAGAAATACATTCAAGCCAACGAGCTGGGGCCGAGTCGAAGAAGCTAAATGTCCAAGAAAACGTAAGCAAGAAGAACATCGTCTCCATCCTTTTTGTGTCTTTGAGCTGAGCTGACGGGAAATAAGTTTACTATTTGGTAAAACCACAGGGCGGCGAGTCCATTGCTGATCCGCCAACGGTACCAGAACCCATTCCCTCCGCCGCCCTTCCCGCCCAAGCTCCTACATATTTCCACAGATCCGAGCCGGTATGCGGGCTACCGATTCCTACGGAACTTGGAGAAGGAGCGGGAGGTGCCGGTGATCTCGGATGCCGATCTGGGAATACCGATCGAGCTTGGAATCGAGGCTGATGGTACTTACGGGCTGGGAGCTTATTGGGAGGGAGACCGAAAAGGTTTGTAGGTTGAAGCCGATAATCCTCCCCATCTTAAAACGTTGAGAATACATACATTGACGGCCAAAAGGGAAACCACCTCATGGTTGTTTTGTATTAGGCATTTGCCCTGATCCGAATGCTGCTAGGCCGCCCCTCGATCCAGAAGACTTGGCTCTGTTGGCCGAACCCCCACCGGCACCAGGCTCATCAATCTCAATCACCAATGGCAATGCTCAAAATCATACCCTCACTGTCCAGGGTAACTCTCATTCCACCACTGGTGGCTCGGCTTCACCCATGTCAAGCTCGGTCCATATTCCTGATCGACGTAAAACAGAGGTTTCGTGGCTTCGGAGGACCGAATACTTCAATGATGTCCAACATAAATCTCGCGATAGTATGTAAGTCAGCCAATCCAACGGGGGGGGGGCGTTTTTTGTTGGACTCAGCACCTACCGACTGCAATAATTAGTATTCTGATTATTTCGATTGGAACATAATTTTTTTGACAGTAATAACCAAAAGAGTCGAGCACAAGTGCCTGTATTACCGAGGACGAAGACCGAACGACTAGCGGAGATTCATTCGACTTTCGAAGCGATTGCCAATGCGCCCATCCAGACTCTGAAGCACCCAACGAAACCGAACTTGAAAGCGGTGGACGCCTTTGACCTCTTACCTAACGAGTCGAATTGGGCCAACACTTACGACTTCTATCGCTTCCAAGAGAATCCGACCGACCGACCAGAACAGAGCTCATCAATGGTGCGTGCTTGACAATCAAAACAACATATATGCCTCAGTCAACTCAGTTTTTTTTCTCTTCGCGCCAATTACATTCACCGCTAGTCTAATCTACCGGATGAACGGTTGGAACATGCTATCATAAGGCCTATGACACCGAAGACTGGAGGTCCACGACTAGCCTACTTCCTGCCAGAGAGTATAGAGGGGGTAAATAATTACAAGCGGATCAAAGAGGAGAAGAAGATGATTGATGAAGAAGACCAGGGTGACGAAGATGTCAAGGAGGATGATCCTGAACCCGGGCCAGAGCCCGTAGGTGTTTTCCGCATATCGGAATCAAACAAAGAACCTGATCCACCAATGAATTGTTTTTGCCTTGTAAATAAGGTCAACGAGTTACGCTTTGTTCGAGATTACGAGATTAGCCAACAACGCCCACTCAATCAATACCTTTTGATCTTCGACGATGGCCAAGTCTCAGGCCGTCGAAAAGCTGCTTATTTCAACCCGGTTGGCAATTTCAGGACGCTCCGAAAGCGGAGACCGAAGGTAAGGATTGATCAACCGCTTGCCCGAGCGACTGACAGAGCTGATTGCTGACGATCTTGCTCCTCTCAGCCACACGAAACTGCTCAGTTTGATGGAGAGGACGAAACACCATGGGACGGTATCAGCATCATCCTCTCCACTGACCCCAGCGCGATCAGCTCGATCAAGGCTGTCCGCAAGGAGCTGCTCGCACCGGTTTCTCACCCTTGTGGACCTTGAGCCCACCTTGACTCCCAAGCCGACTGCCTCCTCCCCAACTCTTTCTCACCATCTGATCTTGACTGGCACACAATCACACAGCCAGACATATATACACACACACACACATATATATATATTCTTACGTACCTCATGTAATCTCCGTCCATACCGTGCACCAGTCTCTCGTCACTAGCTCTTCGTGTGCTCTTCCAGAAAGAAAAAGAAAACCCCATATGACCTCAGCTCTCACTCTCAGACCGGTCGCCAAGTCCCCTTTACGTACATCTCATCCGCCACTTTACTTCGGTTGAACAAGTTGAGTTTTCGCAACTTGAAAAGCAAGTAAAAAAACATTCCTCTGCTTGTTGTCTCGATGCGCTGGAATCGTTGATTTATCTAGGCTTTCACGCAACAACGTGGCAGAACCAGCCAGCAAACGGCCCAGAGGTGTGGAAGTGCAAGTTAGGTTTATATCCTCTATGGCTTATTACTACAAACATTTGTGAATCCGCCATACTTAAAAACATTAATCGAAGCTGCAGAGAATGTCACATTTTGTCCAAAAGAAATAAATAGCAAAAACTGAGCAAGATCATGATCCAGCAAAAGAAAGTTGTGCCAAACTGAGCAATAAAAAGCATCAGCATTGCTGCTCAAGTTATGAAAACCCCCAATTTTTGCAGAGAATACTGGACAGCAGCACCACTAAAAAGCCCCCATTGAGCAGTGGAAAGGAATTGAAATCAGTACAAGTTTCCTTGTGTAAGCAGGCTCACCCAAAAATCCTTAACTATTTCTTTTGACAACATAGCAGCAATCTATTTTTACTCAATTTTGTCAAGGGTTAGTTTTTTCTTTCCTTTTCCTTTTCCATTTTTCTTGTTGGGCCAAGGATGCTTAGTGTTGCTGTTGCTGTTGCTTTTTTTTTTTTTTTTTTTTGGG
>LUKR01000853.1:0-12083 GCA_019395275.1 Puccinia brachypodii
CCGCCCATAGTTGCTTGTGTCTAACTCAGCTCTTTCACCAAAAAGACTTTTGGTCTAATATCCTTGGCCTGGCCTGTATAACAAGAGGTTGGACTTGCATGCCCAAGGAGTTGGTCTTGCCTGTCCACTGCTTGGACAAGCCAGGTCAATGACATGTCAGATGGCAATTTCTGAGAACTGCAGGGACCAGTAAATTCATTTTTGATCCTACTTCTTTTAGAGTATTCTGAAATTCTTGACCAAAGTCTGAACCACCATCTACTACTAAAGTTAAAGGAACCAAATATCTATAAACCCAAATTTATATAAACCCAACTTTCTATAAACCCAAATTTCTATAAACCAACTTGCAATCCTTTTAGCTTTTATCTGACCCAATATACCAACTGCTTCTACCCAACCAGAAAGTTCATCTCTAGCTTATATTAATAAATAATTCCACTTCCCAGCTTTTATATGTACCCTAGCTGGACTAACTCTTCCAAAAATGGTTGGTTTTACGGAGGCTTGCTTTAATTCTGAGGGCATTGAAGAACTTCCTTGTTGACAGGCTATGTTGACCGGCTAGACAAGATTTGACCCATTTCTTCACTACCCTCTTCATATTAGGCCACCAGAATCTGAGTTTAGTCCTTCTTTAAGTCTCATATATTCCCCTATGACCTGGTTATTCATGGAGAGCATTAAGAACAGAACTTTGAAGGTCAGGGGGAGGTAACTACTATTTGAGGAAATGGAGTTCTTCTTCTTTTTAGGCAACCTTCTGACATAAAGAATCTAGAGAATTTATGTTTAACTAATATCCAGTCTGATTCTGAGAAATCAGGAGTTCTATTAAATTTTGATAAATCTTCTAAATGTTTCTAGACTCTACCTTGTGTACTTTCCAACCCAAATTTCCAATGTTGACTCCTTTGAAACCAAATCATGGATGAGGTTTGATCCAGGCTTCTTGTTCATAAAATTCTTTGGGATATTCATTGGAGTCTGGAGGCCTTCTAGATAATCTTTCAGGTAAGGTGAAATTTTTTTCAGGAACATTGGTTATAGTGAATTTAGCCTTTGAGGCAGCATAGCTGGCCAAAAGCCTGCTATACATTCAAACATATTCAAATTACAAATAATCTGATTTTTGAATCAGATTCTTCATAAAATTTCATTTGTAGTATTCATAATCCATTGTTCTCCAGCTCTTCTAGTGTACCTAACTTTTGATGACTTGGCCTGTGTGCCTCCAGAAAGCCTGCAGAAGCCTTTTCCCAAAATGCACTCCCACATTGCTACAGTTTACTTCCAAAAGTGTACTATGATGGATAGAAAAAAAAGAAAAGGTGTGAGAAAAAGTAGAATGAGCTTTGAGGCATGTTTTCAGATATACCTGGCTCTCGCAAAGCACCACATCCTTCCCTCCTTCCCCAGTCAAAAAAAACAGAACACCAGAACCCAGTGTACAAAGGTTTTAGGAAATATCACACTGCAGGTCCCTTACTTTCTGAAAATCATATATAAAATTTCTTTGCGCACCATAGAAAACTTGTTGCACACTGGGTGATTTGGCGAACCAACACCGCAACTCCCCTGGTGAACACTTCCAAGAATGCCCTCCAAATTCATTTGCGCACCCCATTTCTGAAAGAGTTATTTTTCACCATTTTATTTGAAAATGGAGAAGTGGGACCCTCAGGGGGGCCTATTAAATGATTTATTTTAATCCAGGGTTTTTCAATACCAGTCAAAAGAAATTGAAAAAATAAATAAATCAAATGTTACAAAAAAGAAAAAGGAACAATGCCAGACTACAAAGGCTTAATAATCAGAGTTTTATTTTCAAGAGAGAGATTGAGATTGGGGCCCAAGAAACCTCACAATATTGTGCTATAATAGAAAAACAATATTGTGCTATAATAGAAAAACAATATTGTGCTATAATAGAAAAACAATATTGTGCTATAATAGAAAAACAATATTGTGCTATAATAGAAAAACAATATTGTGCTATAATAGAAAAACAATATTGTGCTATAATAGAAAAACAATATTGTGCTATAATAGAAAAACAATATTGTGCTATAATAGAAAAACAATATTGTGCTATAATAGAAAAACAATATTGTGCTATAATAGAAAAACAATATTGTGCTATAATAGAAAAACAATATTGTGCTATAATAGAAAAACAATATTGTGCTATAATAGAAAAACAATATTGTGCTATAATAGAAAAACAATATTGTGCTATAATAGAAAAACAATATTGTGCTATAATAGAAAAACAATATTGTGCTATAATAGAAAAACAATATTGTGCTATAATAGAAAAACAATATTGTGCTATAATAGAAAAACAATATTGTGCTATAATAGAAAAACAATATTGTGCTATAATAGAAAAACAATATTGTGCTATAATAGAAAAACAATATTGTGCTATAATAGAAAAACAATATTGTGCTATAATAGAAAAACAATATTGTGCTATAATAGAAAAACAATATTGTGCTATAATAGAAAAACAATATTGTGCTATAATAGAAAAACAATATTGTGCTATAATAGAAAAACAATATTGTGCTATAATAGAAAAACAATATTGTGCTATAATAGAAAAACAATATTGTGCTATAATAGAAAAACAATATTGTGCTGAACGTTTCAAAAAAAGAAAAAGGAACGATCCCAGACTACAAAGGCTTAATAATCAGAGTTTTATTTTCAAGAGGGAGATTGAGATTGGGGTCCAAGAAACTGCAAAATATTGTGCTATAATAGAAAAACAATATTGTGCTATAATAGAAAAAGCAAGAATAAATAATAGAAAAAGCAAGAATAAATAATAGAAAAATCAAGAACAAATAATAGAAAAATCAAGAATAAATAATAGAAAAAGCAAGAATAATTAATAGAAAAAGCAAGAATGATTGATAGAAAAAGCAAGAATAACGGCAAGGTTACTCAATATTGATAACTGTGGACCAACCAGTTTGCCTGGGCACTCTTTTGATCCATTCATTTTGATGCTTCTGCATCACAGCCTCCCACCCCTCCAGTTTTACCAAAATATCAAGATTTCTGGCTCCGGGTAAATGCCTTTGTGTTTGTGGTAATTGAATGCATTGTAGTGTTCTTGTCCTTCCAAAAAAAAAAAAAAAAAAAACAGAAATATGGGAGGATTCAAGGTAGGACCATGCAAGAGCGGAAGGAAATTCACTAGCATTAGTTTTGAGATATGTATGACTGGTTGTTGATAAGCATTGGCCAAAATATCCCCATGGCAGGGGAAGGTTATCCACATCCGGGGTGGTGCCGGTGATTCCTTGAAGGTTAGCTGTTCCAGTAGCTTATCGTATGATATCTCATTACTTATTGTTCTGAGATATTTCTTGTTTTTGTAAACAGAATGAGTGGTCATTGCTGTTGCCATATTCTCTTGTATGTTGCTCCAGTCCTCTTGCGATTTACCCATACTAATTGAGGCTGCTCAAAATCTGCAGTGCCCATTGCCTTCAATATTGTGCATTGATGAAATCAATG
Organism: Puccinia brachypodii; assembly: GCA_019395275.1. Classification (NCBI taxonomy): domain Eukaryota; kingdom Fungi; phylum Basidiomycota; class Pucciniomycetes; order Pucciniales; family Pucciniaceae; genus Puccinia; species Puccinia brachypodii. The sequence goes on from LUKR01000853.1 coordinate 3,532, forward strand.
GCCTTGCTTGCGGTGCAACCCTTTCCCAGTTAGGGTGAGACCAATGAAAATCATCAGAAACTTGGTTGTGACAGGCCAAGGAGATACAAATGGAGCCTCCTACCTCATTGAAATTACACCAAGAGTTGGTTTTCAAAGATGTTTCAACCACATTGGGTGCAGTTGAGATTAAGGTGGTTGCAATGGTTGCAATACCAATTTTCATTTCTAGATCCGTAAGATTCTCATCATCCAAAGAGCTGCCATCAGTTGATTCTACCAAGCTCTCATCTGTGTCCAACTTCTTTTGATTTCCCTTCTATGTTATATAAAATGTAGATCAGTGAGGTGATACTGGGCAAAATGGTAGAGTAAATAGGATCCACACTCACCGTTTTATTATTCAATTTTCTCTTTTTTGATTTTGATTCCTCCTTGCTGTCCTTATCTTTTTGGGGCTGGTCGCGCTTCTTTAGTGCGGCAAGATGCTTGTGTCTTGATGGTTTTTGCTTGGTTGATTTTGAAGGTGCCTTGGGTTTGTTTTTGGAAACTCTTGGTTGTCCTTTGTGAGGCTGATCAATTGGTTCCTCAAGCTTCTTCAAGACATGTGTCATGTCATGCAGCTTGCCAAAGCGCAAGATCCATTCTGGTTTTTTGTGTGTAGGAAAGGGCTGGAACTGATCAAGTACTTCGCCAAGAAATACTTTGTTGTAATCATCATCTGATGGCTGGCTTACAGCAGGTGAATCAAATTCTGGAGTCAGATTCTGTTGAAAGAACAGAATATCAGATGTCTTCTAAGTGGAAATGAAAAGAAATGCAAGCATAAATATGCTTACTGGCAGGTCCAATAGGTGCCACTGAGGATGAAAGTCCTCTCTTGTGAGAAATACTCCTAATCCTTGAAGCTCTTTCATCTTTTGTACACAAGGTATACCTATGTACAACTCATACTTACAATTCTTACACTCCTTGGGTTTAATTGTATGAGTGAGTGTCTCTTGAGGCATCTTCAATGCTGCGTGCAAGATCTTGTTGCCAAGTTGACTGAGAATTTCTGGGAGCTTATTAAGATGGACCGTTTTCTGAGTTGCTGTGCTGACAAGTACCTCATGAAGTTGATGTCAAATGGCATCATACATATCCAAGATTGTTGTACGGAGCAAGGAGTTTGCTCCTTTGAGGAATTGCTTCAATGCAGCGTGCATGCTTTCAACTTGAGAAGTACATAGATTGCCAAAGTGGAGACAATTGTTGATTAAATATTGTACAAACTGATTCTTTGATGGGATCCAATTTGCTGTAATGTATTCCATTACCTTGGGGGGACTATGATTTGCAAGGTTAGCTAGGTTTTGCTTATACTGATGCTCTGAGTATGAGGCAACCAAAAAATTCCACAGCTCAGTAAATTTTTTGTAGTTGGTATCACTAAAATGTTTTGCCCAGTTATTGTTAATGTTATTTGACATGTGCCATTGATAGAGTAGATTCTGGGTGGTAGAAAAGACGGTCTCAATTGTGTTCATTATTGCCTTTTCTTTGTTGGTAAGAATTACATCAGGGATGTGAGGTGCAAGGGCCCAACAATAATCTTATTCCTGTTCTCTTGCAAGGAAACAAAAAGCAAATGTGAATGTTTTGTTAGAGGAGTTGACACCAACCATGTGGAGCAACGGCATCTTGTACTTGTTGGTCTGATATGTGGCGTGCATTTTAATCATTGTTGCGTGTTTTTTGGCCAGTTCAATTGATCCTGGGCGTGCAAAGAAAGTGTGTTGAGGTGGCCTTCACTGTTGGCTTTGATTGTATAAGCAAATTCCATATCCTTGAGAGCATCAATTACAGCCTCCATTGTTGGTTTCCCTCGGATAGCAAATTTTTGATCCTTGTAATTCTTATTGTGAATAGCAGTTGGGGGCATGTGCACTGGCTTCAAGGAGTTTTTCATGAGGGATGTTTGGATTTTCAAAGGGCGGACACCAGCGTTGGCAAGTTTGATTATTTCTTGACTAACTTCTTTGGTCATTTGTTGATGCATGTGATGTGCAGAGGGGTCATTGGAGGGCCCATGGTTGTGGGTGCTATTTTTGATTGACAAGACCCACATGCCGCCAGCATTGAGAACAGCATTCATTGAGAAAGGACAGTTGATCTTTTGAGATTTAGTCAGCTTTACCGGCTTCTCCGGGTCAATTGGTTTGTTAGGAAGGTGAGGATGATAATTTCCAGAATGGTCATATTGGTATTTGATTTGGTTTTCACCTTGATTGAAATCCAACTTGCCGGTGACAATAGCAAATCCATGGTTTTGAGCCCAGTTTTGAATACTCTCCGCCATGGCTTCCTTTGTATTGTAGTTGTTTTTTGGAGGCGGTGGGATGATTCAAAAGTGGGCCAAGGTTGTTTCCATTTCCAGGCTGTCCTTCCTTGATTCAATAATTAAGCTCAAAGATTTGGCTGCTGGTATAGAAGGTTCCACCATCTCCAAGATAAAATTTGGCTGTTCTAGTTCTAGAGCTTCCTTCATCTTCAGCATGACAGTCAGTGGTTCTGGTGCTGTCTTCAGGGTAATCAATAATTCAGCGGCTGGTTTAGGAGATTCCACCGTCTCCAAGGTAACAGTCGGATGTTCTAGAGCTGGCTTTAGCATGACGGTTGGTGGTTTTGGTGCTGTCTTCACCATCATTGTTTGTGGTTCTGGATCTGGCTTCATGTTGCAAGTTGGGGGGTTGCACTGTAAGTAGGAGGAGTTGGCGTGTGATTATAAAGGGTGAAATAAGTGGGAATAAAGAATTGGAGGCTTGCATGGGTTTTTGATATTGAGCTAGCTAGCTTACTTGCTCGTGTTGGTCCACATTCACATTGGTTGTACTGTGTGTGCCAAATACCTTCTTGTTTTGCCTGTGAGGGAGGACAGGCGCGAGGCTCAATAATGAAGGTGCACAAAGTGATTTTGTGCCACATCGGAGCGCGCACAGGGATTTTGCTTCATCCAAGTGGTGGTACAAAAATGAATTTGGAGGGCATTCTTGGAAGCGCCCACCTGGGGGGTCACAATGTTGGTTTGCCAAATCGCCTGGTGCACGGCAAGTTTTCTACAGTGCGCAAAGCAAGTTTGTTTTGGGTTTCATCATCATTATTATCTTTGCTCTTCTTGTTGTAGGAAAACCAATTTAAAAACCAGAAATAATCATCAGAAGTGACAGAAAATTAATTACTTGAAGAAGAAAAAACCAGGTGTAGTAAAAAAAAAAGAAGGGGAGTGGGGTTTTTTCATGGAAAACAAATTTTATCGTTAAATTTTTATACTCTTCAGCTTGAGTATAGGAAAAATAAATTTTAAAATTATTGAAAAAACTATAAAATTGTAGCTGTGAAAAGTAATTTATAAAGAAAACCGGTGGTGTTTTCCAACACCTGTGTCACTTAAATTCTTTGGCTTCAAGCCAAAGAAATAACCTTCATTATCTTTGGCTAGAAGCCAAACGCAAGGCCAAGCTGGGTGAGCTGCTCTGAGCTGGGTCACCCAGCAGACTACACTTCTAAAATCAAAACCAGAGACAAAGTCTCTGTAGTTCAATGGTTTGCACTGGCCCCAGAATCTGCCTACCCATCAGGTTGTGGGTTCAATCTCCCCTGGCCTCATCCCCAAATGGGGGTTAGGGGGCTTAGGGTTATGGATTATGGATTATGTGATATTAATGCCAGCTCATCCAGCTCTCATCCAGAGTTTTGTACCTAGCTCACCTAGCTCAGTTTTGTACCCAGCTCACCCAGCTCAGCGCTGCATTTGGCTTCTAGCCAAAGATAATGATGGTTTTTTCTTTGGCTTGAAGCCAAAGAATTTAAGTGACAAAACTCTTTTCCAAAGCGGATCCAACATCACTGGGTGTATGCACAGAAAAACCAGGTTATTTTTTCATCAATGCCCATATATATATATATATATATATATGTGTGTGTGTGTATGTATGATATTGATATATATATATATATATATATAATATGTACAAATATAAGCAGTTAATCTTGATTGATAATAAAAATGTTTCCAAAAAAAAAAAAAGACAATAAGGGAGGATCATGTGTGGGTTTAACTTTGGATAAAGAGACACCGATTGAAAGAGCACAAAAACTAAAACCAAAGAAAGGAGAATATGTTATGGAAGAAGAAGAAAAGAAAAAAAAGGGGGGAGGGGGAGGGGAGAGAGAGGTATTTGTTGATAGATAAAAGAGAAAGAGAGTGTCTAATAACTAATATGTAATTTCCCTTTTTCTTCAAACGAAAAAAAAGAGGAAGAGAAAAAGTGCAATGCGTGTATGTGTGTCTTAGTCAAACAGAAGAGAAAAGGAAAAAAGGGTGTACTACTAACAAAAGAAAATCACAAAAAAGGGATTGGGCGGAATGTGTGTGCATCGAGAAGGGATCGATGAGCAGAGAGTATGTATGTGTGTGTGAAAAGGTTAATCGTATGAGTGGATATAAACGGGTTGATAGATATGCTGATATAAGGGGTGTTCGGGTAACCGGCAGTGATAATAATTGATGATGATGATGTTGATATATTTAGATGTTTAAGGTGACTCGCGTCTACGGAAATAAGAGTTGGGGAGAAGAAAGAACGGTTGAGGAAACGAAACAATATTTTTTGTTTGTTTGTTTGTTTGGTGGATGAGAGTTTTTTTTAATAGAAAGAGAAGATGGTGGGGGAGATCTTTCTACATACAATGATACTAAACAAAAAAAAGTAGTAGGGTGAGAAGGGGTGACGAGTAAACGGTGGTGAAGGGGAGGGGGAGTTAAACGATAGCACAACAAGTGGGAGGAGTATTTTTCTGATTCTGTTTAGTTTTCCGTTTCTTATTACCTCTCGACCCTGACCTCTTCTCATCGTTTCCGGAAGACGATCCCTGATGATTACCACCGGGTCCACCGCCGGGGGTATTCGAGTTAGGTTGACGAACCAACATGGCCGCTCTGGTAGCTGATTCGAATATCGAATCTACTCCCTCGTTCTTGAGTGCTGAACATTCCATGTAACATCTTGCATTAATCGAACTGGCTACTTGTTCTGCCTAATGTACGTACAAGATTGCATTAGCCAAGAGAAGATGTTAAAATTGTTCCGATGGACATACTTCTGCACGTTGGACGAAAAGCGAAGGGTTCATTCCATTATCGGCATCCCTCAAATCTTTCTTACAACCGACGAGGATGACCGGGATCGTTGGGCCACAGATCGATCGGACTTCTTCGATCCATTTCACCGTCACATTCTCGAGCGAGTCTGGGGTATCGATGGCGAAGGCGATTAGGATCACATGTGATTTTGAATAGGAGAGCGGTCGAAGTCTCTGTCAATAGGGTTGGTTGCGGATAAAAACACCATTTTTTTTTCGTTTGGAGAGGGAAAGGTTTTTTTTTGTTTTTAGGTTCGGATTGGGTTTTTGTGATATGAGTCTGGTGAGCGGGATGGGTAGGTACTAACCTCATACTCCTCCTGACCACTACGACAAGTTCAAAGACGAGATGCATATCGGGTAAGTCTCTGTCTTTCTTGGTGGCTGGTGGACAAGAAGAAAGAGAGGACTGACGCGGTATCCCATAGAGCGAGTTGAATCGGTTTGCTATCCAACCTGATTTCAGCGACGTAATTTTCGAAGATCTGAAAGCCAGAGTAAGTGACAGATAAGATATAGATGAGTGCCGAGGGGGATGTAGCTGACCGTTGGCTCGTAATCTTCCGGGAATTCGCCCATGGCAAATACGCTGAGCAGACTAGTTTTACCACAAGCGCCATCACCAATGATGACCAGTTTCCTCCGAATCGGCTGGTTGTTTGCTGGGTTGGGGGACTGGCTAGGGCTCTGTCGATTCTGGGGAGGGGATGAGGGATTCATTCTGTGCTGATTGTCGGTGGTGGTGGTGGTGGTGGTGAAGTGGCTGGTGGTCGTTGGTGGTGGTTGGTGTTGGCTGGTCGAGTGCTGTGCTTGGCTGAGTTGGGTGGGGTGGGGCTGCTGAGGTAAGCGAGTCTGCGCTGGGGGAAGAAAAAAAAAAAAAAGAAACACTCCACCACCAAAAGATGGAGGAGTCGAGCAACCTCAGCAAGAGATTCAAGCGCAGACAACTCATCACGAACTTCCTACTCTCATACGCTGCCCAAATCAGGTCAGTAGTATTCCTAGTCCAAAGAAAACGAAAAAGAAAGAAAAATAACTGAAGAATTCTATTCCAGTTCACTGCTCATCCTGGCAGGATATATCGCAGGCTTAATATTACCCACCGATCTATTATCTCGCTCAACGTATCTATCCGAAAACGCAATCCTACCTGGCCAAGTCAGTTCCCATTTCAATCCAGCGTTTCCATCAACTTCGACTGACCAATAATGTACACGCACAGGTTAATACTTATTGGAGTTGGGATCAAGTCCACAAGGCCGATCAATACGCAGATCTGGTCGACCAATGGCGTGATTTACCTTCTGAACAGTCAAGTGCTCCTTTCAACCAGACCCTATTCAAAAAATATATATACATATATTGACATGTAGCATACATTTACACAGGCGGGCCAGCAAGATCGATCGACTGTTCCAGAGCTTCGGCTTACGATCACAGACTCAATCCTACTCATTCTCCTCACTAGGATCGCGTCCACGTTCGATCAGTAATGGCACCAACGTACACGCAATCCTACACGCCCCTCGTACCGATGGATCGGAGGCTCTGGTCCTCATGTCTTCCTGGCTAACCAGACGACCTGGCTCAGATATACGGGGTGGCGATATCAACGTTCGAGGAGTAGCCAGCGTATTGACTCTGGCGGAATATCTCATCAGTCAGTCGTTCATCCCAATTCCATCTTATCCCGGGCCCGCTTCGGTTCATAACTCTCTCTTTCACTGTAGGCTTCAACTTGTGGAGTAAGGATATCATTTTCTTGGTGGCCGATGGATACCTAGAGGGGACTCATGCATGGTTAAAAGCCTATCACGGACTCTCTCAATCGAGTAGGTCTCCAAGTTTCATCCGATCAACTATTCGTTTCTTCTCTCCCCTCTTATTGATCGATTTCCTCTTCTGACTCGTCCTCAAGTAACCACCAACATCAACACTGTTTTTGCTAGATTTGAAGATGGAATCACTTGACTTGAGAACTGGATCGATCTGGGCTGCACTCAATCTCGACTTCCCGTTCCATTCATTCAGTCATATCGGGATCGATTATGGTTTGTCGACCTCTCTATTTATAAAAAAAAAAATCCGATGAAAGAAACTGAATTGTTTTTGTTTGTAGAGGGTATCAATGGACAATTACCGAACCTGGATCTTATCAATACTATTGCGCATATAGTCCGATGGACGGGGTCGTGTCCAGTAATGATGCATGATGAGCCACTGGAGCCGAGTTATCCGAGCTACCTACCCGACCATTCGGAGGTTCAGAAGTACGTGCAAGCGGGGCGGACGATAGTCAAGCAAATGACGCATGGATTGGTGGGTTCGCCATCAGGGCCTGAAGGACTCTACAGCACCTATCGTATCGATGCTATCTCCTTGTTCGCCCATCCCGCAGACGGCCCTCACGGATTCCATACGATCGGAAATATCATAGAGTCCAGTCTACGTAGCCTTAATAACCTTCTCGAACGTCTCCACCAGAGCTTCTTCTTATATCTTCTGCAATCTGAGGCGAGGTTCTTGAGCGTGGCTATGTACCTCATCGTGCCTCTTCTCATCGGTATCGGTCTGACCATTAGAGGCCTCGCTAAATGGGGCTCTGCGCTCAAGTCTTGGGACGAATCTACTTCATCATCTCCATCTCCCTCTGAGAAAATCGTTCATAGTCTGGCAAAGTCGAAAGTGATTGAAAAACAAACCCCTCCTGGAAATGAAAAAGGCGCGGCAATCTTGTGGAGCTTGCGTGTCATCGGATTCACCCATCTCGTGGGTGCGATAGTTTATTGGGGTCTAATCAGGTCTGTCGATCCGATACGCGCCAAACATGTAAGAAACCCAATCTTTTTTTTTTTTTGGGGGGGGGGGGTATTCGCACGATAAACTGACTGAATATTTTTTTCCTCCTTAGTCGGTCCAGCTTTACCTATCGATTTTGATATTCGAAATGCTACCGTTGATAGTGATCAAGATAGGTGGCCCACGAAGAGGGATATCAGTGAAGATATTCGAGCCGATACAACTAATGTTATCAGGTTGTTTTATCTCTGTGATTTCGGTCTTAAATTTCCCATTAGGAACAGGGATGGCGATAATGTTAAGTATGCATCCGATCGGCCTACTCGTCTTGTTCCTTGCACTCGGCTCGCTTGGGTTCTTCGATCATGCAAGCTTGGATATCCTCTTGTTTGATGATCAGCTCCTCGAGGCTTGGGTCTTGCCGTTCACTGTTGTACTTTTCTTGCCCCTTTTCGTTCAATCTATTCTTGTTAGAGTATTGAAAACTTTCTTTTGATTTATCTATCTAACTTTTCACCATCAAAAATCAAATATATATATATATATCTTCCTTTTTTCTTTTTTTTTTTTTTGGCTGGCTGGCTGGGGAG
>LUKR01000854.1:0-11722 GCA_019395275.1 Puccinia brachypodii
ATCAAAGTTTTTTCAGATATGTACTCTTTGTTGAAAGGGGATGGGATAAAAGTAGGACGTATCAATTATCAAAGACAAAACTATCAATTAATGAAAGCCATTCATTCAATTTTCATGGCATCATTTACTGGCCCAAGTTCAGTAATGAAGATTAAAGAATCACCTTTCAAGATAAGACTTCATGCAAGTTTACCAATTGCTTTACTATCCTATGAAACAAGTTCACATACAATTTATCATACTATTAGACCAATTAAGAGAAAAACTAAAACATTTATTAAGTTTGATCACTTTAGTAAATATTCAGAACATTTAATTCATCATCTAGAGTTTTTCAATGAACAACTCTCTATGCAGTTGAACATCAATGTTCAAGAGTATCATCAAAGGATGGAACACCTTTCAAAATGGCTTGCAAAAGATATCATTCAATTTCAAGCTCATCATGAAGGTATTCCTGCTACTGTTAATGGTCTTCCTTTGATAGGAAAAATTGAAGGTAACATTGATCCTTCCATTTGGGAAGATGATCCAATGGGTTATTCAAATCTATTCAATCCATTACAATTATCTCTATTAGAATATTATTCTTATTCAGGTCAATTTGCTACTGAAAACATTCAATTATCTACTAATACTGTTCAATTTATCTTGGCTTGTTATTACAAAAATTATTTCCCTCAAGAATTCAATCATCTTATTCACTTTTTCAAACAAGAAAACTGACTTGATCATAAAAGAAAAAGAAAAAATTTGTTTTTACCAGAAGAGTTTCCTTCTAATTTCTCCTGATAATTATTAATTAATGATTATCCTCAAAAGATTTGTATCATCTTACACATTGGTTTATTATTAAATATATCATATCAAAGGAGAACCTTCATCTTCCACTTAGGAAGATGATCTGATAAACTCTGCTAAATAAAATAATCCATCAGATTAAAATTATCCCTGATAGCATATTGCTTTAGTGAAAGTAAAAGGTACTTTTAAATATTAGCCTATCAACCAGTACTGCTGAGTTGATTTTGGACTGTTGATATTTGTCTCTTTAACAGCACGGGACAAAACAGTTCATAATTTACTCAGTCAAACTCTTTGGGACTGAAAGGGACCCAATATAATAAACCTTGTAATTACAAGTAGTCATGACTTGTTTTCTGTGTTTTATTCTCTTCTTATAATATATGCACATGTTTAGTCCTCATTGCTTCTTTCTGGTCAGTATGTTGGCATCAGTTTATCTTGAGTTTCAACTGGACATCAGAATCTTTGGGCAAGATGAGAGATGAGAGGAGCGGAGAGAGAGTTTTTGAACAGATCTTGAGAAACTCAGAAGGGACTAGAGAAGTCTCAAAGGGACTCAGGTTAGCAAATAGAGGGGAACCAATGAGTTGTTTTGCTTAGAAGAGCCTACGCATTAAATAAGCTATGTACAATCAGATGAACCTGTGGCCCTGGCTGAGAAGAAATGAAAATGAATAACAACCAGATTGATAATGCAGAACAAGGAGACAGAACTTAGAAGTATATGAATGTAGATAAAGACACCTCAGGGTTTGATGACTACAAGATGTAAGGTACTAGAATACAAGACATGCACCACTCAGACTACCCAACATAATACAACACTAGAGTTTTTATTTGTTAGAAATTATAGAAAAAGTGAGAAAGATTAGGGGAATTTGTACTGAGAGGAAGAAGAATGAAATTCCAACAGTTTAGGTAATTATAATCCATCAATTCAACATTTTTTTTTGCAACATATTGCCTTTTTCCACAAAGCATACTTGAGAGCCTTGGAGGTGTCGTGTGTTCCTCAGTGACAACACTACTATGAGGCGCAGGTAATTCAGTGATACATGAGGCAATAGTACTGGCCGTCCAGGCGGGGCTTTCTTATAATTATTCAGTTCGCTCTTCATTGCATCACTGACTCTTTAAATGCGAAGCCCAAGCATCCCCGTCGGCAGTAATCGAATACCATTAAAGCAACACTGCAGCATGAGAGGAGGAGAAAACAAGAAAAATTCTAGTGCAGCTAAGGGTGCCTCCAGCTCTCTTGCTTTCCCCATTCCAAGGCGACAGATTTACATGAGGGATTGATTACTTGATGTCAATAGCGTGAATTGCACTTAAATGAGGATTCTCCAAGACGCCAAAAACTAGTGAGGCTGACGTCTCGGGTGTGCCCAAGTTAACTATCAATTGGCTTAGAAGAACGAGATGCAACTACGTGGTCAATAATGCCAAAAGCTTTGGCACTTTCGCCATCCATGAACTTATCTCTCTCTAGGGCTTGTTCTGGTTTATTTTCGTAACCAACGTACAGAAAAGGCATATCGTGAGTCAGCCATATTCCCCGAAGAAAAAGCAGAAAAACAAAAAGAAAAATTAATCAGGTTGGAATTCTTGGCAAAATTGATTCAAAACGAAACCATAGAAGATTGACAAGTTACTGACCAAATCGGTTGCATCGATCAGTTTGACTTTCCTCCTCTTTGCCGCAATGCTTAGCATAGATGTCGATCAATCGTTTTTTTAAGCGTAAGATTTCGTTGGCTCGAATGGCCATATCTGATGCCTGACCACTTGAACCACCGGATGGCTCTAGTCAAGATACCACAGAGAAACGTATTTTATTTTATGTTTCAATTTCCGATAAAAGAAATGAAGCATATCTATCATGTTTTCGAGGTAAGGATGCCTTCGCAAAAAAAGTGATGTCCTAGAGACTTACGATGGATCATAATTGTTGAATTTGGTAAAGCTTTTCGAAATCCTTTGGCACCAGCCCCTAGTAATATTGAGCCCATAGAACAGGCCTGTCCGATGCAAATCGTGTGCACCGGCGATCGAACATATTGCATCTGTATTGATAAAAAGAGTGGAAGGGATCAGATAAATATGGTATCCATTTTCAGAGTAAAATCACAGTTTGAATGTCACATTGCGTTGTACCCACCGTATCATAAATTGCTAAACCAGCTGTTACACTTCCACCAGGTGAGTTTCTGGTTCAGATGGTTTTTTGTCAAGTCAATCATCTTCAGATCAGTCAAACCAGCTGGATTTTTTGATTTGCCCTCATTTTGATCGTGCGGGGATTACTTTCATCTGACTAACATATAAAGCTGGTTCGAGTGGACGAATTGCAGATTTATTGTGACGTATGATACCAAATGGACTCGATTTATTTTAGCCAATCGGGTTCCAGAAACTCAAAGTTTAATACTTAAAACATATTTACCTCAATGGGATCTGGACTTTCGGCCTCCAGATAGAGTAATTGAGCGACTATCAGGTTGGCATCTGCATCATTGATCTGGCCAGTTTTGTGTCATCATCACCATTTCAGTCATCCGCAATGACAGCAGAAAAGAGCCGACGCGTGGAGGGTTTTGATACCGGACATTGATGTTTTGAAAAATAACCCGGTCGATAAGTCAAAAATTCAAAAAGGGATGCGATACTACTTTAGCATAAATTGGCCTCTGTTAGGCCAGCACTCTTGAAGATGTCTAACCATTGATCGATGAACTAACCTCCCCACCAACAAATATCACCCGCTCTCTCAGAAGCCGAGAAAAAATATCAAAAGCGCGTTCGCCTCCGCGTCCTTCACGCTCGATGACCATCGGCACCAAGCCGGATCCTTTGAAATTCGAGAACATCCTTCTGGACCGAGCTTCTAGACCTGGGGTCCTTCGAGTAATACTCACGCAGTCGCTGTGGCATCTTAGTGAGCTCTTCACAATCCCACTCAGGAGGTGGCTCTTCCAAACGTTCACTGATGCCATCGCGAGCAGCGCCTAAGGTACGACCGACGCCTGAGCAACAATGTATGATGATTAGTTAATGCCGATAGTAAACTGAACCTTTCGGATGTACACTAGGAAAGCTCACCACAACACAGACTGGAATAAATATGCAGCACCAGTAGCAGTGCACAGGGCGGCTGGCAAACCCCGACTGGTCGCAGCCCCCCCGGGTCCTGGGCCGGTCACGGGGCAGAGCACCCCCGGGGATCGGCTGGTGGCACGCCACCGGGGACTTTTTTAAAAAAGACGAGAAAGCCACATACGACCGAACGGAGCGCGATCCATACGATGTCCGATCAAAACGACAAGGCTTCTCCGCCCGATGACAAGGCGCTGAACGTACCCAGTACAGGCACCGGCGGCACCCCATCTGATTTCCTCAAACAGGTCGTTGGGCATCAGGTCACTGTCAGGCTGAATAGTGGAGTGGATTATCGAGGTAAAGTACCCTATCTTGAGCCCGAGTTACCTGGAAATAACACGTCTCACTCTTTCTGCTTCCTTCAGGTATCTTATCCTGCTTAGATGGCTACATGAACATTGCTCTGGAAAACACTGAAGAATATGTTAATGGAATCAAACGGAATAGTTATGGTGATGCCTTTCTAAGGGGAAACAATGGTTTGAAATTTGAACTTCTGTTATATCTCAATGAATTATTATTATTTTTGTTCAAGAGGTTGACTACCGCTTCGCTAACCCTTCCCCCTCATCTTTTCCTCAGTTTTGTACATCAGCCGGGTCGAATGAATGGCAAGCTTGGAATAAGCCTTGGTGAACGGAGCGAGGGCGAGGAGCATAGCTGCCCCAAACCACCGAAGGCTTATCCCCTTGACTCCAATTCTGGCGTGTGGAAATTTCGGGTCTCGTCGAAAAACGACCTTTTTCGACCGAGTAAATTCTACAGTCTTCTAGTCTTCTTCTTCCGGACCCGCCGAATTCTCATCCGATGGCATGCTTCTTGGGCATCACTCAGACTTCTCAAATATTTTTGCTCATCTCCCCATCTTTTTATTTCTCGTTTTCTGTGCCCGAGTTACCCAAACTAAGTTGTAATTGACTGGTGTTTGTCCCTTTCTTCGTTTCCTCTTTCACGTAATGCCATCCGATCACACGAGCAACGTATGGCCTAATGGCTCTGTTGACTGGCAAAAAAGAGCTCCACGTCCATTGATCATCTCAAGATCCAGCATTTGTCTCCGAGGAATAATATGAGTACCAAGACTGACAGCGGTCCCCCCCCCACCTTTTTTGGAGCTGTGATCAAGAAATCCTACTTGATACGTTTTCATTGTACACACACCAAGATGCCCCGGGAAAACGTATTGATGACATTCGAACGCTCATATTTCAAGGGGAAGTATGAGGAAATCCACTGTTTGAACATCATTTAAAAGTTAGAGATATGGGTCCGTTCCCTATTTTTTCAAATGAAGGAACCCGCGCCATCAGATTCAATTAAATTAACTACACATTCAATGACTTGTTGAGCATCGGCATCATTTTCCCAATGATTAACCAATTTTTCAGGTTGATCGACCACAATGAGTAAGAGAGTATCCAAGAGGTGTCTCAACTGGTTACACAAGGTGCCGATCCGCATCGGTGCCCGTAGTTTGATTGAGTTTTCGTTCGTCTCTCTGCCGTCTTGTTCAATTGATCTTGTTTGGATTGATAGCCCCCTACGCTCGTGATTTAGTTTTATCGAGCCAGATCCAAACAATAACAGCATACCGAAGAGAGGGACCTGAACAATGCGAAAAACAGTGAATATGTCAGATGGGAAAGTAAAAACATAATAGATTATGATACTGGTAGAGGCCTTGAGGCGATTAAAAGCAACATCTCTAGAGCAACTCACCGTTGTACCATCACGTAGATATACTTTTGAATTCGTATCAGAACCACTGGCCGATCGTGAAAAATAAGCTAAGAACGTAGCTTTCAACTCTTGAGCAGACTTGAACAAGATCGAAGATGGGTGTAAAAACACACGGCCTGAGATGGGAAGTGCAATGTACAGCAAATATGAACTGTAAAATTTCAAACAGGTTTTCATTGTGTAAGGGTTCATTCAATAGCAAGCACGAACCAATTTTCGGGTCAAAAAATTTGACTGCTTTAGAGTCTACATCCTTTTCTATGGTCCCACTAGCGATTTGGTCGTATTTGGTTTCTGGGACTTCGATTCTAACCACTTGACTCAATCCAGCGGCAAAAACTGATTTGACCAAATTCAACTTTTCACTATTCTGGTTCAAGTTGAGCTCATCGGGATGATCGCCGGTATTTGAAGTCACGAGAGCTAATCTGTGCAAATTGTTCTTCCCGTATGATCTCGGAACAAAGCCTCGCTCTTGCATTTGAGAGAGTAAATCGGAACGAGTCGAGATTATGTCTCGAATGGTCGACATTGACAGATAGTTTGTCTGGAGCATAGGTAAAGGGGGTGTCAGTACCATGACCAGTAAAAGTGGCAAAACAGTGATGTATCAATTGATTGGGTTGGACTGACTTCACAAAACTCCCGTACACTGCCGTTGCCGGCTTCGCGTTGGATACGGACATACTCATCAAACGCCTTAATGTTGGTCAATAAATCACTATTGGCTATTTTGAATTTCAGCCTTGCCTGGCTACTCTCTTCCCGTTTTTCGAATGGGCTGACGAATAGTGGCTGTAAGGTTTACTTGTGGTCAACAACAAGCTGAGATATTATGCCATGAGAAAAAGTAGGTACCTTATTGACGGAAAGCATAGCGCTGAGATAAATTGATGACCTTTAGCGTGACATACAAACTGGATCCTTTGAGTACTGGAGACTTACGCCAATGTTAACGTCGGCTCAAAGATCTTGAATATCGAACCTAAAATTAGAAGCTTTCCGAGACGAACGTCGAGCGGGAGTTGGGCAAGATGCTTCCCCAGTGGGGTCAATGAGCCATCATAGAAAGCACCGACGACTTCAAGATTTTCAATGGCCCGGTCTACAGCACTTTGAAGGGGCGGTGTGAGGGCTTTTTGTAAGTAGGTCTGTCTGACAAAAATATTTGCGCATCTCATTAATCAGAAGTACTGTTGTGGGCAATCGGTGAAGCCTCTTACCGGTACATCCTCTTTCTCTCTAATAGCTTTGACTTGCAGAAACAGAGCTTCCAAAGGAGTGCGTAAGATTTCGGGTTTCGTATCAGCCAACATTGTTTGTTGTTCACAAATTCTGGTGAAAAGCTTGTATGCCACCCCGGAGCTATTGAGAGCAATGTTTTTTTGAGACGGTCTCAGTTAGTAATCAAATATCTTGATGACTGTTGTTGAAACAAATTACGTTGTTCTACCCGCTCGACCACGTCTTTGTTTGGCGGCCGCCTGTGAGCAATTGACTTCAACTAATCGTGACATCCCAACTTCCGGATCAAGCTCCATCTGCTTTTCCCGACCGCTATCAGTTTCCCAAAGAAGTCCATCCCATAATACATCAGAATTATCGTGGAGGAAGGATTGATGAACTTGAAAACATATAAAAATACCTGTCAATTACATATCGAACATCGGGTATTGTTATTGAAGTCTCTGCAATGTTAGTCGCGACGACTACTTTCATTCTTGAGGGATGTACTGGACGGAAGACCCTCTTTTGCTCCGCGCTCGATAGCTGACTATGTAAGGGAAGGCATTCGACGCGCTTTCTACAAAAATTCTCGATAGCTTTGATCGCTGAGCAAATCTCGGCGACCCCAGAAACAAACACTAGGACAACGCCCAAGCTTCCGTCGCCCTTCTCAGATGTGTTGTTCAAGACATCCACAACGATAGACGCGATTAGTTGTTCATCGATGTCACGAGACGATTTCGAAGCTGAGGCAAGAAACCGGCTTTCGTTTTCACTGTGGCCCATGACCATGAATCTCTTACAGAGTTCTTCAGCTTGTTTCCTCTCTTTTGCATCGCGTTCGGGCCGCGACCTAGCATTGGTTGGTGTATATTTAAGGCGTTTCAAATAGTCTTCCAAATAAAAATCCTTCACCGCTGTGATCACAAAATTTATCGTTAGCATGGTTGAGATTATTGAGTAAGAATGAACTTACGATACGTCATTCCAGGAATATTGATTCTTGTTGCTGCTCCAAAGTAATTGACAAACAGATCCTGGTTCGCCTGTTCAACAAAAGAGTAATCTAAGCTGCGAAGTTGAGCCATGTAACGTATTAGCTGATGATGACTAACAGTTGCTGACATGAGGATGATCTTAATTTTCGAGTTTCGTTTCAAAATTTCGCGTAGTTCGAGTAAAAGCAAGTCACCCTCCATGCTCCTCTCGTGGACCTGAATGTGGGCGGTAGACAGAAAAAAAGTCATATGCAGAAACCAACGACGGGATGCTGTCAATTCTTCCATTTTCAGAGTAGTGATTGAAGACGTGTGCGAACCTCATCTACAAATAGATGTGAAATGCCTAAAAGATCGGGATCACTTGTGGCTAAGCGCCTGAGGAGTACGCCACTTGTTGCAAACAACAGTTCTATCGACAAGTAAAACCCATTGGATGCGACCCATTTTGAGAAAAGCTCATGGCTGATACAAAGAAAAGAGAAAACAACTTACTCGTGCGACGACCGCTTCTTTTCTCGCCTCGAATCACATACCCCACAACCCCATCTTTTTCGTCAATGTTTTCAAGTCTTTCACTTGCAACACGTGTCGCGACTCCGATGGCACTCACTCGGCGTGGTTGGGTAACGACCATATTGACTAAGCTTCCACGACCGGCCTCGAATTCTGATTCTAGAACAAATTGTGGCAACTGGGTAGTTTTTCCACTACCGGTCTCACCCGCCACGACAATAACGCGAATGAGAGGATCTGAAATGGCCTTCAGAAACCCGACCCGACTTGACCATGCAGGCAGACTTTGACGGTCTTTAAAAACTGTCCCATAAGCGGAGTTCGCGACTAGGGCAGACTGCTCCTTCATTAGACGGTGATCTGTTTCAGGCATCCGTCTTAACGAAAACACTCTCGATTGTTGTTTGGGTGTCCCACGAGGGTTAGTCGAAGCCACGCTTGAGGTTGCAGATGCTGGCTGAGGCAAATTTTTTTCCACTACAAAATTGTACATAACATCGGCAACATCCGGTGGTTCTTTGGCCAGAAGTGGCCACGTTTCTTCAAGATAATTCACCACCTCAAATATCACACCTCCTTCACCTACGTCCAACATAGAACACCATCCGTTGGTTGGATCGGTAAATTGTTCGAGCGTTTTCTTTGTGAGAGCAAGTCGTAAGTACGAAGGGACATTCGATGAAATGATTGAGAAGGTCGGTATGCATGCAGTAGATATCAAAGAGGTGGCGGTAGGATACAATGAATGAGGGTGAAATGAAATGCGTAGCCATAGATCTTCTTTCGTTTGTGGTTGAGCTGATATGGAGATCTCAAAGTCGGTTTCAGGTTTTTCAGGCACCGTCCGATATCGGTCACCGCCGTAAATAGATTCGAGTGCTTCTCTTTCTATCGCACGTTTCTGGTCCCTCGACTGGATGATTTCCTTGATCTCAGGGGTTTCTTGGCTAGCGATATCGGCGTGCTTCAACGGGCTATCGATATCCCAACCCGCTAACCGGCGTGCCAAAGTCTCCAGGGCTACACTTTCCCGAGGGCCTACTGGACCATTGAGCGTAGTTGAAATCGCCTCAAGCGGAAACCCATGGAGTCTATTCAGGCGCTCAACCATCCATCTGATTTCTAATTCTTGTCCATTGGGTCCCCGTCCTACGCCGCTCGACATGGCGGTCACGAATGATGCAGATTTTTCAGTTGGGCGAAAGCGGATAGGGAGGTCATCTTCCGGGACTACGACGGTCAAGTATTGAAGTAGCGCATCACGATCACTGGATCCTTGAAAACTTTTCAGGAGAGTGCGGGCTAATTGAGAAGTTTTGTTATTGGTGACCGATTCGGTGGCATTACGAATTTTAGATAGATGATCAAGAGCTGATGACACGTGCCCGGGCCGGAATCCCATCTTGACTAGCTCGTCTGAAAGCGCTTTCCTTTCAAGTAGAGATAGTTGGGAGTTGGTTTGAAGCGACGAATCTGCATTTTGCGAGGTTGATTCTGATTCAGGTACATGGATGCGGGCAAGGAGACCTCTGATAATTTGCTCTATTCGATCTCGGAGTGCATGGTCCATCTTGACCTCGGGTGCCAGAGACCAACACTTTGGCAGGGATTTCTTGTCATCACCGCGATTTCCGTCTTCGTGGGCACTCGTGGACTGATCGATCTTCTGTTCTCGCACCTGCTGCCTTTTTTTCACTTCAACAGCTGCTTGGAAGGGATCGGGATCGAATTCCCAGTCTCGGTGAGCAGGCGCTACTTTTTTCTCCTGCTCAAGAGTTACCCAAAAATCCTTTGGACCAGGTGGGAGCACGCGATGCAGAGGCATATTATTACAAAACTGAATGATATAAAAATTGGTCATATCAGTATGGAGCCAATTGAAGTTAGGATAGTACAGACTTTGGAAAGAGTATTTGCTCCCTAAATCCTCACAGTTTCTCTCACTCACCCGAAAGAGTGCATAGGTTGCTGCCCAGTGCTTCGCCTCTTCCCCAGTGGTTCGGTTGAGAGGTGGACGAGGTTCCATTCTGACGGTGTGTCTGAGTGAGGCATCCTTCTTGTCTTTCTTTACCAGAGTCACCACGGCTGTAAAGCCCTCAGAGCACCGTCTCTAGTAGCAGAAAGTTCTTCATTTCAAGTCAGACAAACCTCTCGGACCTTCGATGTCGTAGACGCGGATCCAGGGATCAAAAAATCAACACACAATATCGACCGAAGGTTTCTCCCACTTGTTATGCCGGCATCGCTCCTGGAGAAGCTGGACTGGAGTTTTCGATCCTGGGGGAAATAGTGGCGGCGGCCTGTCCTTGTCAGGCTCGGTCGGCGGAGTCGGGGCGGCTGATTTGGATGAGTTGCCGGCGTTTCCGGACCGGACAACGTGGACCCGCTTCTTCGGCTTGGCGCCGGTTGATGAGGCCATGGCACCCTTCCACTTCGAAATTCAAGCCAGGCGTGTGTTCCCCCTGTGAGAAATGGGCCTGGGATAGGTCCCGGTATGGCGGTTAGCTACCTGGTTCCCCTAACTTCGGTATTGATTGCATGTTTCCTACTCACCTGTGATAGGTCCCGATATGGCGGTGAGCTACCTGGTTCCCCTAACTTCGGTGAAGAAGAAAAGAGAAGTCGGAACCGGGCACTCGGGCACCAAGACTACACCACGGACTTTGGTCGACCAAGTGCCAACGTAAAAAATCTCGTCGGCCCGACCTCCCCGACCCCACCAAAAGTTTTTGGTCACCAACCCAATAGCCCGGTTCACGTAGCTGCTCGTTGACAAATAAAATTTGTGCGACGAGCAAAGCTTAACGACATCTCGTTAAAATTTTGGCGGAGTCCCACGCACAATTTAAGCGACGAGCAGTGCGACTTTTCCACACATGTCATAAAAACACCCTACGTGAACCGGGCTAATGCACTACAAAAGCACTTCAATCACATTTTGTAGATGCGCAAATGTGATGTTTGTACCGCGCATATGTAAAATGTGATTGAATCCCTTTCACTTCCACCACGGGTGCACGGAGACGTTCTCAAGCCGACTGGATTGAATGGCTTGAGACCGTCTCACCCATTGAGTCACTGCAAAAAGTCTTGGATCACATTGTGAAAATGCGCATTAACATTGCATGTCACATGCAATGTCACCTTGCATTTTCAAAATGTGATTCAATTTTTAGCCCTAGCAATTCAATCACATTTTGAAAATGCAAGGTGACATCACATGTGACATGCAATGTTACTGCGCATTTTCACAATGTGATCCAATACTTTTTGTAGTG
>LUKR01000855.1:0-11674 GCA_019395275.1 Puccinia brachypodii
GCGTGCCTGCGCGGAAACCCGCGTGTTCTGCGCAGCAGGGTCTGGCAGAAAACCGCGTGTATGCGCGGAAAAACCGCGTTTTTTTATTAATGCCCTTTATTTCCTACACTCTAAACGGTTTAGAATCTAAATGTTTTTTTTTTCTCAAAACCAGTCCTCCTCCTTTTTCTTTTTTTTGCACCTGGTTTTGCAATTAATTTGTTTTCCACCACTCCTGATGACTTTTTCAGTTTTCTAAATTGGTTTCCTACATAAAAAAGCCCAAAGAAAATTATGGCGAAGCACAATTTTCCATGAAAAGATTTCTAATTTATTTTTTCAATTGACACCCCGTTTTCCTTGTTTATTTAATTAGGAGATTTATTCTCCTCATATAATCTTCTATGAGCAGAATGAGTGGATGGATCTTGAGAAGGGGGACAATTGTGGTGGGGATGTATAATTTTGATTTGGAAGTGGCCTTTTTTCTTACAGAAATTTGCATTAAACTTAAAAGGACACTCATGTTGAATTTAGGGCTTGATGCGGGAGTCTTCAATCACAAAGAGGAAAGTGAGACAAGAGAAGAAGGGTTTTTTGAAAGGAACTAAAGGAACTTTAGGGGGGCTTAAGGTGGCTCAGAGGGACTCAAGGTGAAAAAGAGAGGAGAACCAATGATTTGATTTTACTAGTAGAGCCTACAAGTTAAATAGACTATGTACAAAAGGTTTAATATGTGGTTTGAGAGTAATATGCATAAAAAATAGATCACAGCCATATTGATCATGAATAATAGATGACAGGAGTAAATGAGAGCATATAAAGACTCCTACCAGGGTTCAAGACTACAAGGATTGAGCACTTGAATACATGACAATAACCACTCAGACAGCTTTGACTTACCAACACTATAGTATCTTATTAGTGAGACAGTATGTAAAAATATAGGAAAATCAGGGAGATTTTGTACTGAGAGGAAGAGGAAGAATGAAATTCCAACAAATCAAACTTTTGTAATTTTCCCAAAGTGCCATCACTTTTGGCCCCAAAAGTCTCAGATCTGTCACATTGGAATTTGGTTCTGATTTCCCCATTGGTATTGGAAGAATGGCTAATAAATATGGCATAAACATGTTCCTTTGCCCAATTTTGGGTTGAGGAATACAACTCCTCCCTATTTTGATAAGTCAATTCAGGAGGTGGGGCAGTAGCATGTGGGTCTGTGTAAGGAGCTATGGGAGCTTTTTCAGGAGGAGGCTGATGTGGGATTTTGCAGAAATGATGAAAAAAAAGCCAAATCCCCCTCTTTATAAGTTGTATCTTCTTCATTTCTATGCTCCCTAGAAATCAAAGACGAGACAACAATTTTACTAAAAAATCATTCTTCCTCATCTGAAGCTATATCATCACATCACTTCCTGAAGATTGCTAGTTACTGAAACATATCATCAAATCACTGTTCAGGATGTAATCTTTGGACTTCTCACGTCATGAAACTTCAAGATTCAAGACCTCAAGACTGGGTTATTATCTGGAACTTGCTTGAAGGCTGAAAGACAAGGAATAAATGATTCAAGTACTAAATGAATTCAAGAACTGATGGTTTCAAGGACTACAGGACTTCAAGGGCTAATTGATTCAAGTATGTGTGTAAAGAATGCAAGGATGATTAATTCTGAGTTAAGTGCAAATTATGCAAGGGTGATCATGAATAGACTCTAATGGGAGGGGGCAGTAACTACAAAGGGTCCATGAGTATCATGAGGAAATAACAATGACAAGAGAGGGTTTATATATTCTATAATACAAGGTGAGGTTCTGTTCTGGCTGTGTGAAAAGATGAGTGAGAATTTTTCTGAATTGGGGATGATGAAAAATGTATTGGGTGGATGAAAAACTGTATTGGGGTGGATGAAAACTGTATTGGGGTGGATGAAAAACTGTATACCCACAGTGGACTGATTTATATGTACAAGATTAAATCAATCATACCAGAGAGGGTTCTGTGAATGGTTGATGATTGATTAAGATTGATATATGAACTGTGGAATTAGTGTAGTTATTGTGTAGTGTCTGTAGTCTAAGCATGTGATCTTTTAATATATGATCAATTAATCAAGGGAGTGTATATACTGCTTGTTTTCTTTAACTGATGATATCTTATAAACCATAAGGAATTTGATGCTGGTGTAAGTGAGTGACCTAGGCTATTTTGAGGTGTAGAATCTGATTCTGTAGTGATAGTTCCTATCTTTTTGCTCCTTGAGGTCTTTGTTGGTAGCATTTGTTTGAGTATTGGAGAAAGGTTAGAATCACCACACTGGGAGCATCCAATTGCATTTTACATAATAAAAAAAACTGGGTTTCTGGTGCGGACGTGGGGCCCTGAAAAACCAGGTGTATGCACAAAAAAAAAAGTTTTGATCAACTCCCTAATCAAAAGACAATGATCCTAAACCTGAGGCAAGAAGAAAGATAAGAAAGCCCCTCTCCTCCCCTTTACCTTGAGCTTTCTCTGCCATCCAACTTTCCTCTCCCACACACTCCTATCCTCCTCCACTACTTGTTCTCCCACCTCTGAAAGCCAGTACTACCCCTCCAAAGGTTAGTACAACATGCCGGCATCAAGCTCTCACTGCCACCTTTGCTGCATTCTAATCCTAGAATACACGCAGAGCCCCATGGTTCCCTTGACTCTGTGCCTGTTGTACTTCTTGGAACCTCCAACAAAAACAGCTACCATCCCTGTCCAACATCTCTCCCTTCCTAGATTTGCACAAATTCCTTTGCCAAGCTCTTAGCACTTCCTCCACCTCTTTTCTAACTCTAAAACCCTCTTTAGCCCCTCAGTGACCTTGACTCTATGCTCCTGGTATATTCCTTTCTTGGGACGACCAGCAAAGCCATGCTAACTGCTTTGCCACCTTGCTTGCACCCGGTTCCCTCTTTTGTAACCTGCACCACATATTGAATCCACAACGTAAAGAAGGATGATATATTCAAGCTTCCCTATAGTATAATTTAATGATCAACAACAACAACAAGAATAAATGTTAGATGTTGATCTTTATTTGACTTTAAATCAAGGGGGGAGTTGAGAGATTAGAATGAATTTGTAGCTTGAGAGAGAGCTGAATCTTGTAGGAGATCACAGCTCTTAGAAGAGAGTGGTTTCCAGATAGTGTTGAACTTCTGCTTTGGAAGTCTATGGCATCTCTAATTGACACATTAGAACCCAGCAATGGGTAATTCAATATATCATCTTCCTGCAAAAAAGAAACAGTTGGTCCCAGATTAAGCTAGATGTATATACTACAAACCAAAAAGATATTTATTGTGCATAATGCCATAGGCAAAATCACACTTGAAAAAAGTAAAGGGAGTGGGGGACATGTTATTCAAATCAGCCTTGAGATTAGGATCAAAAATCTCAGCCCACAAGCAGATCAAATATATTTTATTACAGCATATGATAAAAGTATCATCACTAGTTTTCCAAATTTTAACCACAACCAGAGAAATCCAAGAGACTCAAGAAGCTCAGTGCCAGCAAACAGCTCTCTATATTGTGTATGTATATCTCAGGAACAGTTCAACCTCAGTCCAATACAACGTTCCATAATAACCCAAGAAAACACTTGGTTTTTGTTTTTCCTAAAGTTTTGTTACTGATTCATCGGATTTTGTCTGAGGGGACGGTTCGTCGTGTGGGATCTCCTATAACCTGTGGCGGTTTGAGTGTCCCACGGACCCACCCCCCGGGGTATGGCCAGAGTCGGGTTGCCCGGGTTACAGTGCACACTCTCCGGGCAGCTTGGCGGGGCCGGACAACCACCAACAGGAACACAGACGACGATGCCCAAGCCAGTGACCATTACCATCCCATCCCGTTTGGCCAGGACAACGGTTAGGTAAGTCGGATAGAGCCTTTTTTAAATGGACCCTCTTGGCCCCCGATCTCCTTCCTCAGCTGACTCGTGATTTGTTTCGCTGTGGGCCCGGTTCGCTCTCGCTATAGCTCGCCTAGTTTGGCCGTTGCTCAGGCTCGGTCGAGGTCTCTCTACAGGGACTGGTATCGGGCTGCACCTGAGATCTGCCAGGTGAGTGTGTATATGCTTATGTGTGCGAAGAGGGACTTGATGTTGACCGACTGCCCCGTTACTTCCACCCCACCCGTGCCCTTTTCACCGGAGATACACAGCTCTATGCACTGGACGTACCCTACCCTACCCTACGGGCAAAAATCAGACAGATTTTCGACCGTTACTCACTCGTCAAGGACGTTCAGGCTATCGATGTCTTGATCGCCAAATCTCACATGGAGTATCAGGAGTTCGTCAACGTCTGGAAGATGCCTTCTCAAGTCATGAGATACTTCGAGTCTGAACAGGCTAGTCCTTTGTCCTTCATCATCGTCATAGCTTTTATCGTCAGCTTATTTGATTTCTTTCTCTTTGATCATCGATTAGGCTCCTCCTGTTCCGAACTCGTTTATGGAGAAGTTCTTGTGAGTACATACATACCTAAACAACCACCTCAGAATGCGATATCCCCCAAAGCTTCAAATATCTGAAGATGTTTCTTGTTTTCTCGTTTATGTTTGGTCCGATCACGATTGGCTGGTCGGTGTATCATTTATCAATCTACATCTCCAAATTCAATAATACATAAAAAAAGAGCTGGAAAAGACGACAATGCAGTCTTGCCAGGTGCATGATCGATCAACTACTCTGCACGTAAAACGAGTCTCCTCAAATTTGTTGGCTATTCAGGGATCCATTATTGTCTCATTACACTCCCCTCAGCAATCGATGATCCGACGGTCAACTCGATCTCTCTTTGCACAGATAGAACAGCCGAGTCCCTGAGGAAGACTTTGTACAAAGAAGCCATCCTACACATACTTGCTGATATGACGACGACGGCGATGGGTCAATTTGTAATATATAAACTCAAACACAGGTCTATGTAGTTAGGGGCTTGCTGGGGAGGGAGGACCTGATCAAACGACATGGCTTGCAATGCGGACCAAACATTGTCGACGCGGAGGGCGAACCTGTCCTATTGCAAGGAAAGCATGGGAGATGCTTCGCATCGGGATCTTGTCCCCAGCGCCCATCCTAATAATTGATTACATTGCCACGTTCTGATCAGGAGAATCAATCCAGCCGAAGACATCATTCAAGGTATTTACGGCGACCGCGTCGGGCATAGCGGAGGCCATGAGCGGGTTTGACTCGGTGCGCGTGCTTTTTGAGGGTCACAGCATCCATATGGCTGCTGGCCGCTAAAAAGTTGGATGGGAGGGCTCAGTCACAAGCCTCGCTTAGTGACACGGGGTTGTGGGTTTGATCATGAATGGATTGCAAAAGAGAAAGATAGAGAGACATGTACAAAGTTTATCCTGAAGTATGTATGAAATGAGATCGGTTGATCCTACCTAAGGGAAAAAAGTGGAGAGATGCGTCAGTATGATATCTGCATAGTACTTCTGACAAAGATGGCATAGAATGGGTGCAAGGAGGGGAGGGGGAGGTGTCAGGAAAAAATGTGCTAGGTGTAGTCGTCGACAAACTTCCCACCCACTGAGGAGTCTAGAAGGTCTCATGGCTTGACTCTAGTTATAAATCTTTAGCAAGTTTCATCAGGTGAATCCGAGTGGAGAGAGGGGTTGAATGTAGGGGTGTGGTAGGAAGGGTATGCAACTTACAGGTCAGTGAATCGATCCCATTGCGTAGACGGTGTGGGGGCGTGGCTGGAGGCAGGGGGGTGGCCCGCGACGTGACGAAAGGCTCCATTTATACTCCAGCAGAACGATTCCGGTCTGGCTGAGTTGTGGGTGGTGGGATTGTTGAGACGGGGAAGGCGTGGTCGGAGGGGGTGCCGTCGAGAGGACCGGCTCAGAGGGGGCTGCTGTGCCGGAGTGGGTGGCTTGTTGATAATAGGCTGTGACGCACAGCAAGCCATTCGCCGCTATTTCTCAAAAACAACGACTTCGAGCGAAAAACAGGAGCGAAAGGGGAAAGGGACGACTCAGCAGCAACCATCTAGTCAGAACAGAAGGAGAAGAAATGAGCACCCAAACGAACAAGATACTCCAGTTCGTCCCATTCAGCTCATCAATCGACCCCACCTTTTGGCATGCACTCACTCAGCTAAAAATCGATGTCCTCAAGCTTGGAGACGAGCCAGTAGCGATCCAAGGATGGTACGAACGTGGTAGATGGACTGTCGAACGAGAACAGAACTCGGCAAAATTGATCAACCAAGTCAGCTTTGGAAACGAATTCAGGGTCGATGGCAAGTCACTCTCATCATCATCCGATCAACCCCAGAATAGGTCCGTATTTCTTCACCCGCTCCCCTCAGCCTGAAATCCATGTCCTGCTGTTGACCACAAGCTCATCTCAGATGATTCGCTCTCTCCTATAGTTCTACATCAGGCCGGGTGGCAGTTTGGGGAATGTTAAAGAATTTCAATACGATCGAAGAATTCAAAGCCTGCGATAAACAGAGTCTATTCAACTCATTCTCAGACAAAGTAATTCTTATTTTACAAGCCATTTCAAGCTCCCCCTAAAAACATAACTGACAGTATTCTATATTTCCCCTTTTTTTAAAAAAAAAAAAAGCTTTGGAAGGACAAGATAGACAAGAAGGTGAATTCACCAGACGATAAATCACCGGGATTTCTAGTGATCACTTTTTCAGATTTAAAGAAATACAAGTATTACTATTGGTTTTCGTTCCCAGCATTTGTCTCGAAACCATCCTGGAACGTAGTCTCCAATAATGATGGTCATCAAAGCAGTGAAGACTGGCCTACATTACCTCTCGAAGACACACTCGAATTGAATAACTTGATCCTCCAAAGTAACCACAATCCCCCCCTTCATCATTGGATCGCTAAACGTGATCAAGTATTGAATACTTGGTCTCTCGGTCCAATCTCTCAATGGACCGAATTCTTCGCAAATGTACCTGAAGAAAAAGTGGGTAATGTTTTTCCGCTCTGCTCCGTTTTTACTGATCTGAGTCCTGACAATGATTGGTATGAATCACTTGTCCTGTCACAGCGTCACTTAGTTTTCATCGATCCTGCTGTACATCCACAAGCAGCTGGATGGCCTCTGCGTAATTTATTAGCTTATTTACATGTCCAATACGGCAAACAAGCTCGGAAGTTCAAAGTGATTGGACATCGAGATCCGATCGCAGGAGAGAAACAATCACTCACGATTGTTAGAAGCGTTGTAGTCACGATCGAATTACCTGAACAAGAAGATACTCAAGGTTGGCTCCTCAGAATCTCTTGAGAGAACGTTCCCATATTCATCTTATTTCCTCTCATCCTCAATTATCACACCTTTTCTAGGTCGACTAGCTGCTGTTGGATGGGAGAAAAATGCGGCGGGTAAACTAGGTCCCCGTATGGCTGATCTAGCACCAATGATGGACCCCACAAGGTACGACAAACGATCCAATTATGACACAAAAAACTGGTTGACTTTTTCTTCCATACACACTACGGTTTGTTAATCAACCTGTTTTCTTTTGCTCCCTCTACTCTTTCTTCTTCTTGGCTTCCGGATGTTAGGCTTGCGGAACAGGCCGTGGACCTTAATTTGAAACTGATGAGATGGAGAATATTACCCGATTTAAACCTGGCGAAAATCTCATCTACACGGTGTTTACTCTTAGGTGCTGGAACCTTAGGCTGTTACGTTGCACGAACACTCGTCGTCAGTTATTATTTCATTCATTTTTATCTTTCTGCTCAGCGATTTCTCTCTCTCTTTTCCCTATTAGTTCTCTTGGGGTCTCAATTTCTTTTCTTTTATCTTTTTGTGGTCGTTATCGATCAGGCCTGGGGAGTTCGTAAAGTGACTTTTGTAGACTCGGCTAAAGTCTCATTCTCCAATCCAGTTCGTCAACCTCTATTCGAGTTCCAAGATTGTTTAGAAGGTGGTAAACCGAAAGCTGCATGCGCTTCAGCTGCCTTGAAGCGGATTTATCCCGGACTTGTCAGTCTTGTTTACTTTTCATTCTTCTTCCTCCACACACTATCCCTCTTGGGCCCTTTCGGGTCACATCTGTATCTCGATTTCTTTGGGCGAGGCCGGCATCGAGGACTAAAAAAGTATATCGGAATGACGTGGTGATTATTAGGAAACAGAGGGGATTGAGCTTTCGATCCCCATGCCAGGCCATCCGATCCCACCTAATCAAGTCGAACAAACGAAGGCCCAAGTAGCCCAGTTAGAGTCATTATTCGATGCGCATGATGTCGTTTATCTTTTAATGGATTCCCGAGAAAGTCGTTGGCTACCTACCCTTCTTGGAGCTAGTAAAAGAAAGGTATGTATTTAGTTTTTTAACTTTCATTGAATTCATCCATCCGTCAATTCATCCCACCAAAACTTTTCAGAAGTATTGGCTCTGGTTTGTTGATGACTTTCTTTTATTAAGTTGGTCATAAATGCTGCATTAGGGTTCGATTCTTATTTGGTCATGCGACATGGTGTCCGATCATCATCAACAACAACTGAATCTAAATCTCCAGCAACAATAGTAGCTGAGGAAAAGACCACGAGTTCAAACTTACCACAGATCCGACAATTGGGTTGTTACTTTTGTAATGATGTGGTAGCACCATCTGATGTAAGTTTGTTTTATCTCTCGACTTGAAGATTTCCACACCTAGGGTATAAGTCTCGATATTTATCGGTTGCGACGGTTTCAGTCCTTGACCGATCGAACTTTGGATCAAATGTGTACAGTCACTAGACCGGGATTGGCTCCGATCGCTAGTGCTACTGCGGTAGAAATGATGGCTTCTGTGATCCAGCATCCACAAGGGTAAGTTTCCCCATACCGAATTGTGTTCGACCGCTATGTTTCTGTCATATCACCAGAACTTCAGAAAATGGAAGAGTGGATTCTTCTTCCGTCTCTTGGCTAAACGGCCTCTTTCTCTGTTTGTTTACTCGTTGAAAAATCAGGATTGAAGTCTTGGCAGAAGTGGTCGATAAGAGTCGCTCCAGAGAAGCAGAAGTGCCGAACCCAACCATTCAAGAATCCGTGCTCGGATTAGTCCCTCATCAAATCAGAGGGTTCCTGGCTAAATTCGAAAACCTGAAATTGGTCGGACCTGCTTATGATAAATGCACTGGTTGTAGTCAAACAGTTAAGATCCTTTCTTCTTGCATTTCCTTTTTCTCTCTCTTTTTTTTATTCGTTCATCGGTTGAATCTTCCTTTTCAATTGATCATCCATTCGACACACACACACTTCCCTTTTTTTTCGAAATACAGGTGATTGAGGAATATGAAAAAAGGAAATTCGAGATGTTACTCCAAGCTTTCGATGACCCGAAATATTTAGAAAACTTGACTGGTTTGAGTCAATTATATGAAGATAGTCAACAAGTTAATTTAGAAAGTTTAGAATGGGATGAAGAAGAAGACGATGATGATCAGGGGAGCAAGTAATAACCTCATCTTCTCACTTTGGCTTTGCTTTTTCTACTTACATCCACTCGAGCATATACACACACACTCGAATCCAAGGAAAGACATAAAAAAATAATCAACGGTTTTGTCAAGTCATCTTTTTATTCTCTTTCTATATACATCATCATCCACTTTTTATTACATCAAGAATTGGCGGTTGGGCTTTTGGTTGTTTTTTTCTCATCGTTTTATATTTATCTATTATTATTTATTTGTTTTGGCTGGATGGGTTGTGGGTGATTGGGTTCAACATGTTTTTTTTTTTTTTTATCTTTGTCTAAAACAAGAGTATAACTGTTGAATCACATAACGTGGGGATAAGTTGTGATTGGGAAATCCCTCTTCCTCACTTCATTTTCTAGGTTTTGTTGCTGTTGATAGTACTACAATCTAGCCTTCGTTCTCTCATCTGTTCTTCTTCATTCATGTGATATAGACTTCTATCATGATTTTTGTCACTGGTTGATTATAAACACTCAACAACACAGTTGCGTAAATCAATAACCTGTAGTGACCGGCCCACAAAATTTACATTTCGAACGGAACGCGGGCCCTCCAGTTGGTTGGCCCCCGGCCTAAACGACAAGCCAAACACATTTTTGGGTCATTTCAGACCCGGGGGAGTTCAGAATTAACTCAGTTCAGCTTTCTGCCCAGAGGTTTGTTTTTCATTTTTTTTTACCTGCCACCTTCCGCACCCGGCCCCGTGAACCCACCCGTAACTATGTCCCTAAAGCCATATGTATCGGCTAAATACCTTCAGACAACCATACTTTGCATTGGATCA
The DNA here is from genome assembly GCA_019395275.1 of Puccinia brachypodii. Lineage (NCBI taxonomy): Eukaryota > Fungi > Basidiomycota > Pucciniomycetes > Pucciniales > Pucciniaceae > Puccinia > Puccinia brachypodii. The sequence goes on from LUKR01000855.1 coordinate 10,279, forward strand.
GGCACCAAATCATGTTCATACATAGTCATAGTGCGCAGTGTTCAATCACAACTGGACTTGAAAACAAAAAAAACATGGTTAAGCAAGTGTGGAAACAAGTGATACTAGAGAGATGAGAGAGAAAATATGCAAACAAGTGAAAGAGAAGAAATAAAGAGGCTTGGAAAAAGAACACCTGCCTTTTGGCAAACATCACCCAAAAACTATTGATGGATGGTCAGCGGTGTCATTTTTCCAATTCAACCCACGCGTTTGGGTGTTGTCCAACAAAATATTAATAATACTAATTTTTTTTTTTGGGTGTTGGCAGCCTAATCCAACACCCAAGAAGGGTGTGTTTGGGTGTTGGAAGCCTAATCCAACACCCAAGAAGGGTGTGTTTGGGTGTTGGCAGCCTAATCCAACACCCAAGAAGGGTGTGTTTGGGTGTTGGCTTGCCCCAAAAACCTGAGCTTTTTTAAAAAAAAAACATGAAAAGAGTAGCAAGAGAAGAGGCTAGTATCTTTCTATTCCCTATCAACAATTGTAGCACTGCCAGTATAATTGACTGGGCTGAGATCATCCCAGTTAAACTGGGATGCACTAAACTAATTTAAACTTGGTTGATCACACCCAATCAAATACAAATCCAATGTACCCCCCTTTTAATTCTATTTAATTGGTCAATATCACCCAAGCTTAAATTGGCTGGGTGAATCCCAGTTTAACTGGGATGATCTTAGCCCACCCAGTTATGCTGAAAGTGTAGTGATGTACTTGAAATGAGGAGGAGGTGAAAAGATTGAAGGCTAATCAAGCTAGATAGACTGTATCATGCAACACAGATAGACTGATATAAGAGTATCAAGATGATAGTCTGACCTCCCTTCTGCTCTCTTTATTTAACATTATTATACTTAGCACATCCCCTCCCACTCCTTTACACTACATACCTCAGCGTGATATGAGGTAAATTCTTTGTATTATACCTGACATCTGTCCTCATTGTCCCTATCTTAGTGCATATCCCCTTTATTTTTAGTGGTTAAGGTAAGATTATTCTATCTATTTACTCCTTTTCAAACACTTTTTGCTTTGATGGGCTGTTCAAAATACATTTAATTTGAGGGATAGGAATAACATGGGTGATTATTTTTGCACATTCACTAGTAAAGTGATTACATGTGATAAATTGATCCTTTCATTTACACCTTACTTACTCTGCCTTTCTTTCTATTGTTGAACTTATAGGACTCATAGGTTCTTTAGTGTGTTATCCATCACTAGATTCTAATAGTCTTATCCTAAATCCCTATCCTCATTTTAGATATATTACTTATCTACCTTTTATCCCCTTTCATATACTGTAATACACTCCTTGTGGGTGTTGGATTATGCCGCCAACACCCCCCCCCCC
>LUKR01000856.1:0-12705 GCA_019395275.1 Puccinia brachypodii
TGTTTAAAACACAATTTTATCCATTGTGGTAATTTTTGGGGGTGGTGCTGAGCATGCTCAGTTTTGCTCAGTTTTAGCTCAATTTTACTACTGGCAAAAAATTTCAAAGCTAGCCACACATTTTCCACCACCCAAGTTCACCTTTTCCTTCAGGGGTGAATTGCAAATGTTTGAAGTGAATGATAAGTAAATATATAATGTGTAGATATTCCAGATGATTCCAATGAGTGAAACTCTGCTTGGAAGAATTTTACAAGCAGGGCTTCAGGTGGATTGATTGGAGCCCAATTATGTCTGCAGGTGAGGTTCCAGGCCCCCCTGAGACCGGTTGGGGGCTCCATGTGGGCCTGTGAGGCTTGGGAGGGTATGCCAGCCCTGAGTGGCGGGTATCCTCCAGGGTACGGGTATACCCGCTTCACCTTGGGGGATCCCCGTCTAGAGTGTGTCCTGTAGGGCATCAATGATCCCCCAGGGTATGTGCCCCGTACCCAAAGGTATGGCTTGGCAGCCACAGTTGCATACCTTACTGTCAGGGATACCCACGGTTCAGGCTGTGGGCAAGGGCAAAATCCTTGGGTACCCTGCGGGGGGCACCCAAAAAAAATTAAAATAAAATTTGTTGGACAACACCCAAAAGTAGGTAAACTTAATCCCAATCCCCTCCAATTCTCTCCTAGAATTGGCCTTGGAGTCGCCTACGCTGACCAAAGGGAGGGACTTGCATGCAATGTCTGTCCTTGCGTGGGGCAAGAGATCTTCCAAAAGCCACAAAACCATGGTTTTTGGAACTTGGCCCCTGTATTGCCCACTTATTCAAATTGGCGCGTGTCGCCAATTGGATTTTCAAAGCCCCCTGCTTCTGCCCCTGAATTTGAGCTAAAAATTGTCTCTTCAGGTGCAACAAGTCTCAAGGAATGGAAACATCAAATATGACATTTTATTTGAGACTTGTTGGGGGACTTTGGCTGTATTAACACCAAATGAGCGGTACAGCCAGAGAATTGGTATGACAATACTGAAGTATGGGTAGATGTATAGCAACCATCCCGTACTGCCCTTTCAGAAATTTTTCAATCTTTGAAAGAAGGGCAAGAACTCATTTCCAGGGGGATTTTGACAATTTGAACTTCAAAAGATGCACAAGATGCTCACATCTGTTGCTGTTACATTTGCCTTTTTTTGAATCCTCAGGTTCTTTTGAAAAAGTTTGACAAGTGCAAAAAAGCCTCAGTTTTGACTTCAGAAGATTCCACTTGCGCGCCAGCAAGTTGATTTTACATGCATGCCTCTCTGTGAGACAGAGACCCTTGCAGGCTGTTGCAAGGCCTGTGTGTTAGGCTTGGAACGCAGGGGTCAAATTGGAAAAACAACACCCGCCAACCATCCATTGATGGTTTTTGGGTGTTGTTTTCCAAAAGGCGGGTGTTGTTTTTCCAAGATGTAAAGAATTGACAAGGTTTCAGAGGCTTATTAAGCTATTTTGGCAGGGTGCAGGGAGGATTTTCCAATCCTGAAGTTTTGAAACTGAGAAAATATTGAGTATGAAATTTTCTTATTTTATGACTAGTATTTGCCCCCAATTATGGGTAGGGGGATTATTTGAACCTTGTGGGGGGTGTTGAGGTCTACCATTGAAGTCAGGCATACATTGCACAACAGTTTTTGAATTGTTATCAACGCTGGTGTTACATAGAGTTTGAATTGTATTCAATGCAATGAACTCTGGGTTGTTTGGCCCCCAGAGGCCATTCTTTCAGTTATATGTAGATGATGAAAACAAAATAAATCCCATGAAGAAAGGGGATAAATCTGAGGCAAGGGAGACTATTTAAAGACAGAAGACAACTTCCTCAACATGTATCAGGATCCCAAAGTTCCTTGACGCGTCTATTTCAATGTATGTATATAGCTCTATGGAAACAGAAGATTTTAGGTCAGAAACTAAAATATAGAAATCAAAGGAAACAAAATCCATGGATACAGTTCTTATAAAGTATAGAAGAATAGAAAAAAAAGAGAAAAAAAGAAAGAAAAAAAAAGAAAAAAGAAAAAAAGAAAAAAACAGGATCCGTGGATAAAATCGGTGAAGTATTTTTTTTTTTCGAGTTTGCCCGTTGACACAAGACTCGTCTTGTCTCGGTTGCCGGCCTGACGAGCCCCACGCACCCGGCAACGCCCGAAGGCGCGTGTGCATTCATTTGCTTTTGGATCTCGCAGCGATGGGTAGGGGACCTGCGGCCCGAGCACATCTAACTTAATGACTCTCCGGAGTTTTTATGCACCTGGGTAAATGTGCACCACTTTGGTCGGTCACGTGGGCGCCACGCGGTCTGACGGTCTTCCGAGCCTCCGAGGCAACCAAGTTCCAACGTACTGCATAGTGAGCAGTTAACCTCAGGCACTACCGCGCGTGTAAGCTGTGCCTAAGAGCTCACAACTCAAAGACTTGATCTTTGCTAGTATAAGTACGAGTGGTATGATCTGTAGACTACAAAACTCTATCCAATCGCCACTTACAAAATTGTAATGAAAGCTCAAGCCGGCGACGATTCACGGAAAGGCAGTATTTTTTCAAGTCAGGTCAAGGCTCAAAGCTCTGAAGTTTGAACCCGAAGCACATCACCCATCATGGCAAACGACTGGCACGTCATTAACGCTGGCATGGGGAGTATGCATTTATTTGATTGAGAAGTCGGCCATCGGCTCTGGTGTCTCGAGGTCTCCACTCCAACTTCATCAGTTCACAATCACAACTGTCATGGGTACATACATATTTAAACATATATTGTATAAGAAATCGTCGAGGCCTGTGGGCACTGGGCGCCCACCACTTTCCGCCATTTATCTGGCTACAAAATCTGAAAATTTTGGCTTGCCCATGCGCCCATCCTCCCAATCCGCAGATTTCCGCCCCTTCGGCTAACAGGCTAAATATTATATTCTGTCCAGCCCTGAGCCGACTACCGATCTCCCAGACACAAGGTCTAGTCAGGTCCCCAGCCAGAAGTCCTCTACTCATTAACCGTTTTCTGTAACGGCACAAAGTTAAACTATTTTTAAATTCCCTTCACGATTGCATGCTTTTTTCCCAGTGAAGACATCTTTCCTTCTCGGTCCCGTGCTGTCGTCAAATCGACCCTTCAAGTGCTTTCGTGGACGTTCGCAGATCCTCGTCATAGGGGAACTTCTTGATCAAAGTGGAAAAACTGCCTATTCTCACTCTTCAAGACAGATCGGCGTTCGACTATGAGACATCATCAGACCACTTCCTCTCGATCATGGATGCAGCCATCCCTGAAAAACGCCAGATCCTTTTTAATCAAAATGGTGTACTCACAGCATACATCATCGCACAAAGGAGGCGAATCGTTGCAAAATATCACTCTGCGGGATGGACCTGAACAAGATGAGCTTTCGCCTGACAGGCTGGACAGCTTACCTCCAACCTACGAAGTCGCAGTTCAAACGCCGTCTGGATTGCCTGGAAAAGATCAGAGTGACTCATCAGATGAGTACGTCGTGCATTTTCAGCTGGAGCAGCGTTCTTGTCTCGGTCTGCAGCATGCCGACGAAACTTACGGATGTTTTTGCACCTACACTCACCCAACCGAACTGCAGTCTACAGGAAAGACTAACATGCTCGACGACCCTAAATGGATCCGCAATGGAAAATGCGAGCTGTGCCGGTTCCAGTGCCAGTTCCTCAATACATCTTCCGCCATCACCAGTCCAAGCTGTACAAATCTCACAAAACCCTGAAGAAGTGGAAGAGATCGAATTGTTAGACGATCGTAGAATACTTAGGCCTAGCTCCAGTCGACGAAGTTGCAGCAGCACTAATCCTCGCCCAAGTAAGAAAGCTACAGCTCGCAAATCTATAAGAGCCTCCTCCACCGGTGCACTAAACTCGCCGCCTCCTCGAAACGCCAATGGTGGACGCTCAAGTAATCGCAGAGATAGAGACTTGATAGCTGCAAAAAAGTCCTTACCTGTCTTGACGTGAGTTGTCATCTGGCAGTCTGCTGTCAGCTATGCGACATAACTTAAAGATCCTATCACGGCATAGAAGCTGATTGTTTTTCGTTTCCTTTCTCGTGTCAACCCGGTTGCTACGGACGAAACAGTAAATTCGCCAAGCCGAGCACCAGTCATAAAAATGTGACTCTTCTTTGAGCCGTCCCAGTTCTCCATCACTCTGGTTCATTGTCTTAGACATTATTCTTCTGACATTCATGACAAAGATACATCCACTCAATCTTCCTACATCAACTCTATCTTCATCGGGCCACACCAATTTCTTTGTGTATTTGTTCATACATCTGGTTGCACGCCCAATCCATTCCCTTCCTACCTGCTATGATCCATCCTTTTCAACACCACATTGTGATGCCCACTCACATTATTGCTGGTCAATTTGTGGAAACTTGCTACACTAACCATATGCTACACATCAACAAACAACTGAATTTGATTCCAAAGGCGACTAATATCTCAGAATTGTCCATGAACCTGTGTTTCCATCATCTTACAACCATTGATACCAAAGTTCCTGCATACAAATTGGCTTGCAGATAGCTGCAATGAAGCACCCAGGTAAGATTGGCAGTGATACAATAGAGGGATTCTAAATGAGAAGAGGACATCCTACATACACTCTTGTGGGTTGGGATACAAGGGTCTGCTTGATAACCAACTTGCAAAGATGCATGCAAGACTATCTGGCAGTTGAATGCATATTTTTGCAGATGGAGTCCTTGAATACCAACCTGCAAAATCCAAGACAGGTTGGCCTAATCCAAATTTTGATTCCCCCTGACATCAATAGCATTAATTACTATGGGATAGTCATATTTTTCTATGAAACAGTTTCCTATTCAATCTCACAACATGATGAAGCACTGAAACACCAACCAAAAAAAGTCCAATTATCATACTAATGCAACAATATCAACAAGCCATGCTTGGTTCAACACACCACATTGCAACAGACAGGACTAGAAACTATTGTAGATTGTGGAGGGTGATCTTGCACACCATATTTGGAAATAAGGGAAATAACAGTTGGGAATTCTCTGAAAAAAGTACACTCTTGTTTTGATTATCAGCTTTACTAGCAAGGTTCTCTGCAAACATTATTTGGGATTCCAAAAAAATTTGCTCCATTCCATCCAGAAGCGGCTGTTTGAATCCACCGAAAATCCCCCCCCCCCCTGACTGTGCCTATTCTTTTGCACAGTATTGTTGGAAGCAAGCTTGACACTCTGCTGTTCTTGAAGCTGAATTCCGGAGAACTTGTCGATCAATCAAGGCACAAGCCAAGCACGCTGGCCAGCCAGGATTCTTTGTTGGTCCTGCATTTTGAGTGGCTATTGCAAAACCATTCTCATAGAAGATTTGAATCTCTTCAGGCTGTTAGCAGTTACCAAAGTGCATTAGGTTTTGTCTTATTTGTAAGCCTTGAAATATAATGAAAAATCTGTTACTATTGTCACTTAGTGTGGTACTTACAGTGTATGTTGTTTTTGAGGTTGGCTGGTTTGTCTCTCCTACTGCATAGTAGTTGGGCAAATAGATTATCAAAGGACCTTTGAAGTCATTGCAGCCAAAGAATGTGGGCCGGCGATGATAACCCAATTCAGTAAAACTTCCATTGACTGAGCTAGGGATCCTTTGGAAGGAATTAAATCAGCAATGTTAGAAAATGTCTCAAAAAAAGAGGCAGTGTACTTCAAAGCTAAACCCTCTTACTTTGGCATATGGCGTCCTCTGTACAATGGAAGCAATGTCCTTGAATATGAAGAAAATAATGCTGTTCCATTGGGATCTGTGTGGATAGTTGAGCTACTTAATCACCTCTCTTTATTGTTTAGGACAATAACTTACATCTCAACAAGGTGGGATCTGCATCCGTACCATCTGTGCTCTGATGTTATATTGAATCATCAGCTGGAGTTAAAATTTGGACAAGGTTGACCAAGTTCTCTCACCGCGTCAACAGCAATGATTGCATCAATCTTTCTTTCTGGCTGTAACAATGTATAAATTGGTATAGATTCATTGATAAATCCACAGTCTGCCATCAGGATGGTATCACGTTCATTGTCTTGAAAGCCTGGGGATTCATCAGTTGAAATTTGTCCCAAGTTTTGGAATGTATTAGGTACCTGAAAGTTGTCAAAAAATGTCAGGAGATGTATTTCTAAGATGTAGACAGTAAAATTATCAAACCTTTCCTTCAAAGTCATCATTATTGGTAAATTTATCAACTATCTTCAGAACAATTGGCATATTGTTGTTGGGTGAGTCCATCATGGAGTATATGTTACTTGACATTGCCATGATGAACCTGTTCAGAGTTGAATACAGATTTAGTTCACTTGGACTCTTAAGAAAAAGATGTTGCACCAAAAGTGATTCACCCGGCATTGTCATAGCCACGTACGCAAGTACCAAACCGTCCATTTAAGTTTTGTGGTGAACCAAGGTATTTCATGGGTATGGAAACGTTGAGACGAGGATGGAACACCCCAAACTCTTCTGCGGAAAACTCATCTGAACATTGTTGAGGTCAGCTGATAATTTTGAGGCTGAGCCCATACAATTAATTTCTGTATAATAAAAAGAAGACATACAGATGGGACTGTAAGGGGTGAATTCCTGCCTTATTCCCGGTCGGCTAGTGGTAACTGCTATGACATATGGCACTTTTCGATCTTTGTATAGGGGAGTCTGTGCAATTGAAGACCAGAGTACACCTTTGCCTTGGTTTGGGTCTTCTTGGGTTGGGTCATCTCTTAAGAGTGAAAAAGATGTTTAGAAAGGAAAGGCAATTATCAGCAGCTTTCAAGAGATTAAAGTATTACCAAGATCTTACATGAATAGCCGAGAAAGAAGGCGACCCCAAAAGCTTTTTTCCACATGATAAGTCAACTACCTCTGAAAAATTGATATCAAATATTAAAGGCTTACTCAATAATGTTTGTTGGGAAGCCTGCTTGTTTCTTTTGTTTGACTACTCTATAAACCTTTCGATAATGCTTTGCCACATTCCAATCCCATAGATCATTTTGTTCGGACAAGCGCCACTTTGGAGATATGTCAGAAATAGGGGGGAAATTGGAAGTGGCCTGATGGAGGAAAACATTCATCAAGTGTGTACTTTCCTATTGCAGATATCACAGGTTTTGAATTACCTACCCAAGCTCCCAAAAGCCAGCTTGCTCTGCCAGAAAAAGAATGAAATATTCCAAGAAATGAGTTCAAAAATCACCAGTTTAGATGTAAAGCATGTGTTCACATACCCAGAAACCCCTACTGCATAGTTAGAGAGCTGCAGAATACCACCAACTTTGGCAGCATCTGCCCTTGGATTTCTGGAATCAAACGCTTCAAGAATTGAACCACTGAGGCAAAGTGCTCTGCCACCTCCACCACTCAGGGAAAGACCAAAGTTGGGAAGAGTATCTCCTGCCAAACCTCCACGTTTTTTGGCTTGATTTAAAAATGCATCAATGTTGAAGTCTTTCAATTTGACATTTTCCAAGTATGTCCGCCACGGATCAACCGACTTTTGAGCCTTTTCAGCAATATAAGTAAGCTCAGCCTGACTCAGTTCCGCCTAGATTTTGGAGTGGATTTTGTAAACATCATCAGTATTTTTGATCATCCAGCTGATGATTCAGGAGTAATTTTACCTGTCCGTTTGTCAGCTTATTTGGTTCCCTGAGAAAGATACTTGGAGGGCATTTGTCATATACTGGGGCATAGTTGCCTGAAGGTGATGTAGTCAAGGCGGGGTCTCGTCGTTCTAAAGAATGTCGACCTGTTGATGGAGTGCTCCATGCAAGAACAAGTATGCAATTGACAATGGCTACCAGACTTGAAAATGGCATCTCCAGAAAATAGTGCATTGTTCGATGATTGGAGCTGTGGGGTACACGATTGGGAGTGAATCCTCCAGCTCAAGCTGCACCTTTCAATAAGTATATAAGCACTTCATTCAGAATTAGGGTTTCATCGACACAAAAGTTGCATCGAGGATGATTGCTTTGCTCAAGTTAAACCAGTTTCAAATTTCCAACAAGGGAGTCGGATCAGAGATTCTACATCTTCCTGTCGAGGCAAAATTTGATAACCGCACAGCCCTGTTTTGAACAACTGTCTCAAAAGTGGTGGAGGGTGGTGCCAGCTCAGACAACCCTTGGGGAGCTGTATGAGGCTATCAATACAGCCACTGAGGGTTGTGGGACCCACAACCTTGGGTGATGGCTGTAACAGCCCCCATGGGGGTCCACAGCGAACGAAGTGTTTTGGTGACTCCCCAGCAAATTATTTCCTTTGGGGAGTCCCCAGCGAAGTATGGTTTCGCTGGGAAGCCCCCAGCAAAGTATTGGTTCGCTAGTCCCCAGCGAAGTATAGTTTTGCTGGGGACTAACTTTAGCCACAGTCTTGTGTTTCGTGACAAGCTTGGACGTATTTGCAGGGTTTTCTATGGAAAATCCACGTTTATCTTTCACTTTTTATACTATTTTTTACTTGCCAAGGCATGATGACATCATGGAAAGTCGCCTGGATACACCACGGGTGCACGAGGACGTTTTCAAGGCGACTGGGTGAGTCGCCTTGAAAACGTCTCACAGCCACTATGTTGCAAACGTTTCCGGAACGAAGAAACGTTTGCGTCTTGAAGTCGACTCCGAGGGGGTTTGCCAAACGCCTCGGAGCCGAAGCGCTGTCGCCTCCAAACCGACTTGGAAGCGAGCTCGGACATGAGTCGTTCTGGAGGCGACAGGAAAATCCTCGCCACTCGACTTGAAAACATCATCTAAATGTTATAATTCAAGCCTGCATAACTGTGTAATCAAAATACGCAGCTATGCTAACACACTCGCAATTCTCAACTTCACCAACTCTCCGAAACGTAGACTGGTCTCTTTTTCTTCACACGCTTAATCAATATTCACAAGTGAAGAAAAAGAGACTAGTAAGTCAACCAAATTCCCAAATCTAATTCTCCAATCAAAATCATCAAAAACAAAAACACTAACACAATTTCTCTCTATTTTCTTTTTTGTTTATATCAATTAAAAACCATGTCTAGATTAATTCAAAACTCTTTGTGTGTCCTTCATTCATCTTTTATTTAACTCGCTCGTGTTGCTTGCTTGTTGTGCAGGTGTGTGGTGTTATCAGGTGTCGTCGTTGTCAAGTAGAACAACTCAACTCATCTAATTTTATCTCATCAGGTGTTCTTCTCCGGAGTATTTTGTCACTACGACTGTGTGCAATTATTACACTAAAACGACTTCCAACCTCTTGGAGGTTGTTGCCAGCCAGAACAGGCTGGTTATTGCAAACATCTTGCAGACGCTTTCCAAACCTCAGCCTGGTTGACTTGAGGAACCATTCTCTGAATTGGCATGCAGTGTCACTTAAACTCGCAATCCCGGCTGCGGATTTATCAGGCAGCCAGTGGCCTGCCCAAGCCGACTAATTAATGATACTGCAATTTGGTCATGTATTTCCAGTAATGACTGAAAATAAGTAACAAGGAGAGATTGAAGAATTGAGATCGGAAAAACACAAAGATAGGACATTTTGGTTAATAAGTGACCAATAACTCAAGTGATTGATTGAGAGGAAGACAATTGAGAGGAAGGACCAAGGGAAGTAACATAGCAAAGCAGCAGAGAATCAACATAAAAAGGCTAGGCTGGGAGCACAGAACGCTCAATCCAACCTACATACCAAGAGAAGAGAGAGCAGCAAGAATCAAGAAGGAGAGAGCAGCAAAAAATAGAGAGCATTGCAAAAAAGAGAGAAAAATTGCTTGATCTCACTGACATGGAGGGCAAAACACTTGATCTAACCTACATACAAAGAGATAGGCTAGAGAGAGAAGCAAGAGAGAGAGAGAGTGACAGTCAAGCAACAGTTAGGAGAAGGTCACGACTAGGTACTCAGTTAAGTTTCAGGAGAGGAGGAATACTGCGGAATCTTTTATATATCATCATTAGATTAGGTTAAAGCCTGTATTTAGATTCCTTAGTTCTGAACCTTGTTTTTCCTTCTTTTCTCTTTTTCCTCACTTACGTAGTTGCAATTCTTGTATCACCTCAATAGGTGAATAGCTCTCTCTTTGTTCAAGCTCAGTCCTTCTCTTCCCAAGACTCTTTCTTGTGCTCACTGCGGACTACTGTTATATCTCAGGTGAATAGCTCTCTCTTTGTTCAATCTCAGTCCTTGTCTTCCCAATACTCTTTCTTGATGAGTTTTGACTAATTGAATTACTGAAAGAAAGACCAGACTGAAATAAATAAACATGAAAAATAAGCAAGTTAGACATGATGATTATTTAAACAAGAAAAAAAAAAGAAGTTAACTATTTTCAAGAAATGAATTATACCTGAGAAGATAGATTTATAATCTATAAATTAGGACAAAAGACACTGTATATTGAAGGGAATTGGTTGGACTAAAGATTAAGTAGAAATAAAAAAGAATGATTAGATTTATTAATGATCATAACAAGAAAAGAGTATAAATTGATTCCGAGAGTTGATGACGATCGGATCAGGCTTTTCTCACCAAATTAGGATGAGGACTGTTGATGAGATTGAAGTTTGACGTTGATGAGCAAGATTTATCGGCGTTATTGAGATTGATGACTTGTGGAAAAATAGCGATGAGAATAAAGATGAGAAGATAGAAGGAAAAGAAGAAAGAATGAAGAAGAGGATTACAACGAATAAGAAGAGAGAAAACGGAGAAGAGAGATTGAGGATTATTTGATGGAAGCGGAAAGTTGATGTGAGTCAAGTTTGAAGCGGGGAGAGAATAGTATTGTTGAGGTCAGTGAGCGAAGAGAGTCCGATGAGCGATCGAGTGGGAAGAGCGGGGAAGTCGTGAGTCTTTATTCCACGAGATCATCCAACGATGAATTTGAGATCAGAGAATTGGAAATTTTTCTATTTGCGCATGAATTTGAATTAGAGAGAGAGTTGACAGAAATGTCACTTGTGGATTTGTCCATGGAGTCACGGTCCGAATTCCAACACCCCCCTGAATTTGTGGGGAAAAGGCTGAAGAAACATTTTTCCCTTAATCTGTTGAGAGACTCGAGATTGCTTGCTTTGGTCAGGGTGTCGGCTATCATGGCTTCCAAGGGAATTAATTTGACAGAGATTTCATTCTTAGCACTTAGATCTCAAATCCACTTGACTTTAATGTCTAGATGTTTGGTTTTTGAATTTGATCCGAAGTGCTTCAGTTTTTCTACTAGGCCTTGGTTGTTGACATGAAATAGGGTAGGTTCTAGCTTATTCCTCTATGAGATATGATATCCATTGATTTTCTTGAACTCCATTGGAGAGTGCGTTGAGTTCAGCCTCCGTCGAGGAGAGAGTAATGTTTTTTTGTTTTTTACTGCTCCAGGAGACCGGACAGGACTTCCAGAAGCAAATTGTACCGCTTCTGGATAAGCAAGTTTCAAGATCATTGGCCCAGGTGGTGTCGGTGTAGAATTTGATTTGATTTGAGTTGTCGGCTGGATCAGGTCTTAGAGTAAGAGAAAGGTCGATGGATCCAGAAATGTATCTCCAAACATGTAACACTTCTTTCCAGTGTGTTATTCCGGGAGAATTATTGAATCTAGACAGCATTGATATGGCCGGAGCAAGATCTGGACGTGTTCTACATGCTAAAAAATTGAGAATGCCCGTGAACGTCCGATAGTTGATGTTTAGTTTCTGAAATTCTTCTTGTTCGGTGACTGTTGCTTCTTTGAGTTGAACACTTAAGGACAAGGGAGTTTTCACTGGAGTGCATTTTGTCAAGTTGAGTAGTTCCAGGCCTTTGAGAATAAGTTTTTTTTGAGATAGGGCAATAGAACCGTCCTGTTGATTGACATCCATCCCTAAGAGAGTGTCCGGCTCATGAGCTGTTGAGTTGGGGAACCGTTCTAGAAACATGACTTCAAACTCTTCTACCTTACCAACCACAATCAAGTCGTCCACGTGAAAAAATATAAATGAATCTTTGTTTTTATGAATAAATAGGCAAGGGTCGGATGTAGATTGCTCGTATTGAATTTCCACGAACCATTTGGTGAGAGTTTCAAACCAATTAGCTGGCGCCTGTTTTAGACCATAAAGAGACTTGTTAAGTTTTAAATACGGAGCCTTCCTTTTTGATCCGTCTGGAGTCTTGATGTATATAGTTTCCTTAAGAGGCGCATACAAAAACACGCTTTTTACATCAAATTGTCTCACCGGTAGTTGTTTGTCGATTGAGAAAAGTAGAAGGATTAAAAGAGAGGTAAATTTTCCTGTTGGAGCAAAGGTGTCGCCATGATCTATTCCGGCAATCTGCATGAAACCTTGAATACACAGGTGAGCCTTTTTCCGTTCGGCTGAAGACAGGGTTGCAGGTTTGGTTCGAAACACCCATACTGTTTGAAGAAATGATTCCGGCATATTCCACATGTCTTCCCAGACTTGATTATGTTCAATGTTTCCTAGTTCTTCATTGACAGCTTCTTCCCATAGAACTTGTTGTGGAGAATTCATTGCCTTCCTGAAGCTTTTTGGATCCTGTTGTTGTTTCTTCATGAGCGGTTTGTTTATAGATATGTGTGAATATTTAATAGGCTTAATCTTGGTTGTTCTTTCCCAAAGAGTGGGCCTTCTGACTGGTGAGGGAGATTTT
>LUKR01000859.1:0-16200 GCA_019395275.1 Puccinia brachypodii
GATGAAGATTGTGAATGTGGTGAGCAACTGTTGAAGAAGGGGAAGATGAAAGTTATTGGCGAAAAAATGCAGTTGCTTGCAGAAGAAAAGAGAATGACGCAATTGATCTGAGTGTCATGATCATAGTTGAGAATTGATGCATAACTGATTATGCATAAAATGTGCAAGTTTGGATTTTACAACAGTTAGCTCCTCAGAGGTGATAGTCTGAGCCAAAATATAATATGATATGAATGTGATAATGGGGAGAAGATTGATCTCTGCTGTGGCATGATGATCTACAAACTTGGAAAGACAAGGCCCTTTATATAGAAAAACATGAGCATTTCTAGCTAGTGATGTAGTTACAGGTGTGGCTTGCACAGCCCTGTGGTTGCTATGAGACCTTCTCAAGTGACCTGCACAGCTTTAATTGGTTGCGATGTAGTCTGCTTGAGTGGCTTGTGGTTGCTAAGCAACTGCATAAAGGGCAGTGCTGTTGCTAAGAACCTGCATGTGTGGCTGTGCTGTTGCTAATCACCTGCATGTGTGGCTGTTCTGTTGCTAAGCAGCTGCATACAGGTGGCTTGTGGTTGCTAGGCAACTGCACATTACAATTCTGAAACCCATTCCCTCCTCTTATCTCCTTCCTGTTGTGTATCTTTATATCCAAGTACAATTAATGCATGAAAGTATGTACAATAAATTTTTAAATTGCCCCCCCTGTGCAGGAATGTTGACCACATCGTATGTTGCTGAGAGCGGCAGCAATGTTGTCAATAGTTGGGTGACCCGGTCATTCAACATCTGTGTGACTTTGGTTTGAATTGTAAGGTGCTTGAGGTCTAGATTGAGATTGAAAAGGGTTTCTTTGAGGTGGTCACATTGGTTTTTGCCTGGCATTACCCCAAGAATTTGACTGGGAAGGTTGATTCCATGAATTTCTAAAGAAATAGGTTGAGTTGACCAGGTTTGGAATACAGAAACTCCGGAGGAAACATTAGAGTCAAATCCAATGATTTCACTGTATGCCAAGTTAACAATTGTTTGTATATCACAAGCTGTGATATCTTTCTCATTGCCAAGTTGAAGGGCAATGTTATGGAAAAACTGGGATCTGGACATTGAATGCGGATTTGGGCTTATGGCCTGGAGGACCAAGCTTTTGGCAACTGGAGAAAAACCTGTACCAACTTTGTGGAGGTTGGCAAAAAGATCAAAAAAATTATTGAATAGTACAGCAAGTCCATTCAAATCAATTGATGGGCCTGTGATCTTAAAATCATGAAGTTTATCCATGAGCTTGATTTGTCAAAATCAAACAGAGCACTGAAAATTAGTTTGGAAAGTGTTGTATGCATTGTTCCTTGTGGTAAATTGGTTGAAAATTGACAATAAATTGTTGTGAATAGTTACTTGGATTAAAAAAAGGAGAAAGGTCTGTTCCTGTGACAATAATTTGAAGTAGTTGTTGGAAGTGTTGAAAAAGTTGGGGTGGCCAAGAGTGAGATGGATGATGCAGGTGAGACCCCTCTTCCATTTGATCTGTTGGCTAGTAGAGTCTGGATGTTGGATCTATATATGCTGGGTTGCTGTAGAAACTTGGTTCAGAAGTGTTTGAGGTAGAAATGGATGAAAGTTGATTTGATTCGTCAGAGTGGTAATTGAGAAACTGAGAAAAAATGTATGATATTTTGGATATAAAAGGAGATGGAGGCCAATAAATAATGTTAATCCTGTTCAAAGATGGTCAATGTTCTCCGGAGTCAGGTGGTCTCCACTCAGAGATGGAAAGGTTATTGAGGTCTTCAAGAAGTGTGTTGAGAGGATTTGATTGGGAGATGAGAGTGTTGTTCAGAACCCGTTTGTCTGGGTGTTCTGGTGGAGTCGGGTGAGGCAACAAAGATAAAGGAGATAGTTTTGATATTCACCGGAAGTCTGCTTTTTTGTTTTCTTTAAAGGGTCAAAGTTGGTTTTTGATGTTGGGTTGGAGGAGGTAGTGGTCCAAATAGGATATCTTTAGTCAATTGCCGGGTGTGTACCATAAAAATGCTAGCTGTTGGTTAGAGCAGAGATACTCTTAATCTGTTGTAGTGTGAATCCTTAGTTGTTCATTGCTCCGCCTCTGGTCCATCTTCAATCCCCGCATACTCCAATTGTGGAGTCTGTACACCCCATATAGCAGAACATTCAAATCTCCCTTGTCTCAACCTTGCCACAATGGTGGACAGCGTGGAACTACTCTTTTCAGAGTCAGAGCTTGAGAGGGATGTGTGCTTGGGAATCTGCCTCTCTAATATCTTTGGGAGAGCAGAAACACAAGACAAGATTATCTTGCTTATATTTAATGGTGTCACAAATGAGGAAACTCTTCTTCTTCAGTAATATAATCTTGATGTACTTTTTCTTCAATGTTCAGGATGGCCAATCACTCCAAGGATGGCACTCAATAATAGACACTCTACTTAAGATACCCTAGTTATACTCCAAATGGTGATGGACTGGTATACTAGTAATGGCAAATGATCAATTCTCTGATTCTAAATAGGGAGGGATTATGATTCTAAAATACAAGGGAGGAGAGCCTCTATTTATGTCCATCAGAATCTATTATGATATGAGAAACAGGAAGTTTGGCCTATGCCAGTTCTTATCTAGTCTTAGAATGAAATGAATAAACTATGAGAAGTGAAATGATTCTGTAATAAGGATGTGTACTGTACTTATCTTTGATATGTAGCTATGGGAATGGATTCCAAGATAAATAAATATGAAAGCAAAAGAATCTCTGATATAAAAAAGAAAAAGAGAAAAGAGAAAATCATATGAAAAGAGAAAGAGATTTGAGAATAAACATAAAAGAAAAGATAAGCAAATATAGAATAAACTAAGAGCTCTTCTTCTAATATTCAATTCTCTGAATATGTATCTCTATTTATTGTATCTGAAAGGATTGTGATAAGTTTAATTAATGTAATATTAATATATCTTTAAACTAAATGAGTGCCTGAGGAATCTGGACCTCTCACTGGATTGATTTGGTGACAGTCCTGGGTTCTGATTTTTGAGGTGTGCTGGAGCCAGGGAGCCTGTGACCTTCTTGTGATACCCAACTGTTGTGTGTGTGTGTGGTGGTTTTGATTGGCTTACCAAAACGGATGGTTTATGAACTGTTGTAGCATGGTGGCCTCACCCCCTGGGAAACCATGCTTGAACCAAGTGGCACATGTCCTCTCAGCATCAAAGTTATACATATATATCATAACATAAATTTTTCACAGAAAGGAAGAGAAATAAGAACAGTTTAGTTTTTTTGGTAAGTTAATACACATTTGAACCCGGTGTAATAATTAATTTGTCTCCCCAGAAGAGCCCCACTCTTTGTCAGAAGTCATGTCCACCATGTTTTTACCAAATTTATTTTTCTTGCGGGGCATTGTTTTCCATGCCAAATGACTTTCAGCCATTACAGATACTATATCATCTTCGTTGGGTTAATTTTAACTTGAGCTTTTCATTTGGCAATGTTCTTCACTTGAATGAAACAAAACCAAGTTGAGTCTGTGTGCCACACTTGACGGAATTGCACCTCAGTATCTTGCCTATCAACTCTTGTCACCTTTGTCTTCTCAATTGGTGTGGTGATTCCAATTATTTCCATAAAACTACAATCAACCATCTCTAAAGTAGGAAAACATGGTTATTACAACATAAATAGATTCTACACCTCATTTATCCTAGGTCATTCCTTCACAGCATCCTGAAATTCCTCCCATATCACAATATATCATCATCCCACTGCTACAGGAGATTGTATAATGAGTATCCCATAGCTAGAACAAGCACAACTCTCACAGCAAATCACACCATACATGTCATATCAGTCATCAGTAACAAAGAAGCAAGAGGCCAATGAAGGATGCATCAACAGTTCTCACAAGCATCTGGAAAACAATAAATCAAATCCCAGTAGAACTGGTACAACCCAAGTCAGCTCCCACACTAACCTGGACAACATAAGTAAAATCCCAGAAGAACTTGTACAACCTTGTAGCACTCTCACATTTAACACCCTCATTATTCACACACCAATCACAAGCAAGATCAGCTCTCACACTAGATTGGACAGCCTCATTTCCATTTCCCTCAACAAATCATAACAGGCATCAGAAAGGAAGACCAACCTCTAACCTCCTGAGATAGTCCCACATACTGCAGAGCTCCCATCCACTCATTTGTACACCACAGGTGCACAGAGACATTCTCCAGCCAAATGGATTGAATGGCTTCAGACCGTCTCACCCATTGAGTCAAAAACAACCTAGAGGCGCCGTAACATTTTTGCCTGGAGGTTGACTTGGAGGCAAAAAACTCTCTAAGCGCCCAGGAGGTTTTCATGTCAAACTAAAGACCAGTGTGTTCTAAGGTTCATGAGATCAAACCTTGGAAAAAAAAATTGGCCTTCCTCAGAACCAATTTGGTTCTGAAGAAAACTCAAAACCCAAATGGTTCTTGAGAACGACTCAAGAACCATTGGGTGCACCCGTGGTGTAAATAGCAAAGCTCCACTTTAAAATTATATACACCATTATCCTTCTATCATCATATCATCATGGAAAATTCTGGTCATCCATAATCCCCAATATGAAATCATCAGAGAAGAGCCCCCCAGCATAATAGTTAGAAATAGTTTCCACTCACTGAAATCATCATATGTTTGTTAGAAGTTATCAGAATATTATCATTACCTTTCTTTTTGTGACCTGTTGGCTCTTAGAGTATAGAATTATTACTATTGTCTTTCTTCTTGTGACCTGTTGGATCTTAGAGCACAGAATTATTATCAATACCTTTTGAGGTATTTTATCATCAGCATCAGAAATCATATTCCCATCACCATCATCTTACCATCTCTCTACCTCCTCACTTCTGCTGTAGGAAAAGAATCCATCATCAGTAATATTACTACCTGCACTAAGCTTTAGAAAAATAAGCCACACCTTATTCTTTATTAGTGTAACTCTCACATCTTGCAGCTTTAGGCAGAAGGGCAGCTTCATCAGCACCTGTAGTTCAACTCACCTTGTCTATTTCCCCTCCAATCTCTAAATCACCCCAGATTAGTTCCACATTGGACACTTTCCATTGTGGCAGTTGAGCTGAAGATTTAAAGTCACAACAATGTCCTTTGAAAGTAGATCAATAAATCATACAAGGGGGATGTGTTAAATTATAAAACTCACACATGAAAATATTTAATTAAGATTATGTCAGATATGATATCATAATTCATTACCAACTGATCATTTAAACTCAGAGTCACAATTCAACATTCCAAATTAATATTCATCCTATTTCCTTCTTCCAAAGTATTCATTTGGTCAACTCAATTATTCATCATCATTAAAAATCCACTCAACTTCAATCATCTTTGCTGATCAATCCAAATAAATAATTGAATTTAGATATTGTTCACTTCAAACATTTAGGAGGAGCTAGATCTAGCTTCTGGGCAGGTAGAGTTTTTTATTTGATTACTCATAAAAATATTAGCATTAATTATTGATTGTATTTTTTATTTTTATCTATAATTTAGGCTAGTTTTTTGTGATATTCCTGTTGATATGTGAAACACCTACCTCTATGCTCAAGCCCCTGCGCTTCAACAACTCATAAATGTTCCTGGACGACTTTCTAAATCCACCAACAACCAAAGAACATTTTTCAGCCTTTGATCAATGATGTCATTGGTCCAAACTCACTTGCCTCTTGAATATATAAACTCTACACTCCTCTTGGAAATCTTTTTCCTTTCTTCCTTGTGGAACTCTGTTGGAACATATACAACCCCATCTCTCTAAATAACATCAATAGTCTCATCTTCTTCTATCATCTCCTAATTTGATTCTTTTAAGTTCCTCTGCCTGACCTGGCTTACGGTCAAAACTTCTTTCTTCCTTCTCAAGCACTTCCCTTCCTCTCAACTAACTCGCCAACATAACTTGTGCTTCCCTTCCTTCCGACTCTCTTTGATCATTGAAGGGCACTACTGTTCTCATCCAGTTGGCAGGTTCATCTTGGTTCTCTCCACTCATTGAAAGGAATTTGTCATTAACTTTCTATTCTCATAGTTGTGTTATTCTACTTCTCTCTTGTGTTCCTCTTAGAAGTGTCCTGTTTGCCCTTAGGTCAGAATTATTCATTTTCTCTATGTCATGTATTTCTTCTCTTTGTTCCTTTTTGAATTATAAGAAACACATTCCTTAGTTTGTTCATTCACAGATATACAGTCTTGATTCACTCTCACGATTGAAAGACCTTACATCAACTAAAGGGCAAGCAAAGGACAAAGAGGATCAACATCAGTCAGTCGAGTCCGAGTTGCTGCTCCCAATTCTCAACGCGGACAACTACTCATCCTGGTATGGACAAATCAAAGTCCATCTCAGGGGTAAGGATCTGTGGAACTTTTGCATCACTCGTCTTCCTGTCAAACCACTTCCTTCCTCCGCTGCCGTTGCAAAACACGCCAAGTCCATGAATGAGGCAATCACCATCATCATCCCCCCTCTCAATGCCAGGTGCTACAGAGAATGCATCAATACCTTGACAATGGAGGACTCTTTCCTTCTCTGGAAACAACTTGCCAATCAATATGCCTCTCACTCTGTCATCAATCAAGGAAGGGTCTTCATGAGTTATGGGGCGCTTAACTACAATGGTGATTTACAGAGATACATTGATGCAACTAGAAAGTCCCTTATCCACATGGAAACGGTTGATATGACTATGCCAAAGAATATCACCTCCTATTTTATCCTTGGAAAGCTCATGAATAGGGACTTGGATCAGGTAGTCAACAAAACAGCCTTTGACCCATTCAAAGTCCTCAATGCTCTTCAAGAATTTCAGACCCATAAGAAGAATAAGCTCATTGACGCACCTCGTGGTACCGCCCTCTTATTGACTTACTCTGATGCTTCATCAAATCCCCAGCAAAAGTCCAAATTCCAATCAAAAATCATTTGTTACTGTGCTAACAGAGAACATAACCCCAAAGCCACTGCTCATCAAGAATCTTGATGTTTCAAGAAGTATCCGCACCTGAAAACCTCTGCCCCATCATCTCATCAAAAGGGCAATGCAAGTGCGATTTTAGCACATGTATCAGTCTTTGTTACCTTCACATCCACATCCAACTCTCAAAGAATTGTCATCAACTCGGCTGCCTCTCATCATATGATTTGAGATTGCTCCCTATTTGCCAATTTTGTGGAGGAAAAGATTGACATCAAGACCAGTAGTCCTCACTCTCAATAGACCGCTGTCAGTCATGGAACCCCAAGAATTTTGGTCAATGGCAAGATTCTTGAGCTGAAAGACTGCTTGTTGGTTCTAAACATATCTCAACAACTCATCTCAATGATGAGGTTGGTTTCTTGAACAATTTCAATCACCAAGACTGGCAACCATTTCAAGATCAACAATAAATCCGGAACCTTCTTATCTGGCAACATCTGCAACAATCTTCTTCACTCGCACTACTCTCCCACTCCTGTTGCTGATGTCTCCTTAGCCAAAAACCATGTGCTTTTGCACAATAGACTGGGGCATCCAAACCCACAGGTCATGAGGTCCATGAACCTTCCTGTTTCCTCCTCGGACTCAACATGTGAGGTGTGTAACTGCTCTAAATTGACTTTAAATCCTTTCAATATTCATTTCTTGCCTGTTTCATCTACTCTCCAACGTCTCCACATGGATATTGTTGGCCCCATCAATCCTCCTTCATTCTCTGGCTTCAAATATTTTTGACTATTGTTGACAAGTTCTTGTCCTTCAAATTTGTTTGGTTCCTGAAGGCGAAATTGGATGCATTTCAAGAATTCAAGACCTTTGCTAATCTTTTAGAAAATCTTCAAGGTATGAAGATCAAGGAGGTTTTCTTGGATCAGGGGGGAGAATTTGTTAATCATCAGTTCAAGTGTTTCTGCGCCAATCAGGGTATCCTCTAGATTTTTTTTGCCTGCCAACACTCCAGAACACAACGGGGTTGCAGAGAGGGCCAATCAAACAATTCTCAACAAAGCGCGTTGTTTGATGCACACCAGTAATCCTCCAAAAAACTAATGGGCGGAATCCATTGATACGGCTACCTTCCTTTCAAACTTGTCAGCCACTCCTTCTCTCTCTTCTTCTCCTTATCAGCTCTGGACTAAAACTTCCCCCCCTATTCATCGTGTTAGGATTTTTGGATGCAAGGCATACTTGGCTGTCAGAAAAACGGATAGATCCTGGAAGCTAGGCAGCACTGGAGAAGTCGGAATCTTGGTTGGGTTTGAAAATGAAGGAATGACTTTTCAAATCCTTTGTTTACAGGACAAGAAATTGGTCAAGACACACTTGTTTTGACAAAACGGTCTTCCCTAGGATCTTAGACTCCTTGACTCCTTTTGATGTCACCAATGACATTGAAGACCTAGTCTCTGAGCCTAATGAATCTTCTGCTGTCGTTGTTTCCCCATCCGACCCATCTGAAGATGCTGCTAGAGAACCTGCCTCCACTGATGATTCCAATAAATCTCACGTCAAACCATCTAATAAAATTGTTGTTGTTGGTCCTTGACATCCAACCGTCATCTCCAATGACATATCAAGCAATAACATTCTGCCATATAAGCGCAGGAGGGGAGTGGTGACATTCTACACTTTGGATAATGACAATATTCCTGGTCATTATCATCAAGCCATTTGGGGTGTTGAATCAGCCAAATGGGTAGCCGCCATGAACAGTGAACTTCAAGCCATGGATTGACTGACAGTCTGGGACGTTGTTAAATTGAAGCCACACATGAAGACGGTTGGCACAACCTGGGTGTTCCGGGAGAAAGAAAATGGACCTAATACTGTCTTTAAAGCCCGCTTATGTGCTCAAGGATTCTCCCAAACGCATGGGGTGGATTTCTCTAAAACTTTTGCTCCCACTGGTTGGCTAAACTTGCTTTGCGCGCTCATTTCCCATGCGGCTGCGCATAACCTTGATTTTCAACAGCTCAATGTCAAGATGGCATTCCTCAATTCTGATCTTGAAGAGGAGGTCTATCTTTCCATCCCTCAAGGGGTCAATGCCTCAAGCTAAAAAAAGGCCATTTGGGGCTTGAAGCAAGCCTTGTTGGCCTGGTATAATTGGCTATTTTCCTGGCTTGTATCAGTTGGGTTCTCTGTATCCATCTCTGACCCATGTGTCTTCTATTGCTTGGACATTAATCCTATCTGGCTATTCATCCACGTTGACAATATTGCTGTGTTTGGTAAAGATGTCAAACCATTCAAAATTCAAATCAAAGAAGAATTTGATATGAAGGATCTTAGTAAAGCAGATCTTATGCTTGGTATCAAGGTGCTGCACAAGCCAGGGGCAATTGTTTTTTCTCAACTCTATACTCCTCTTGGAAATCTTTTCCCTTTCTTCCTTGTGGAACTCTGTTGGAACATCTACAACCCCATCTCTCTAAATAACATCAATAGTCTCATCTTCTTCTATCATCTCCTAATTTGATTCTTTTAAGTTCCTCTGCCTGACCTGGCTTACGGTCAAAACTTCTTTCTTCCTTCTCAAGCACTTCCCTTCCTCTCAACTAACTCGCCAACATAACTTGTGCTTCCCTTCCTTCCGACTCTCTTTGATCATTGAAGAGCACTACTGTTCCCATCCAGTTGGTAGGTTCACCTTGGTTCTCTCCGCTCATTGAAAGGAATTTGACATTAACTTTCTCTTCTCATAGTTGTGTTATTCTACTTATCTCTTGTGTTCCTCTTAGAAGTGTCCTGTTTGCCCTTAGGTCAGAATTCTTCATTTTCTCTATGTCATGTGTTTCTTATCTTTGTTCCTTTTTGACTTATAAGAAACACATGCCTTAGTTTGTTCATTCACAATTCCTTGTGTATTGATCAAGTAAACATGGTTGTTATTCACTTCAAATTTTTGTTACATTATGATTTAATCTCTCAGGTATTTTTTATATTATCATTCTTTTTATTTCTCAGCTTATTACTTCTATTGATTTATTTTTGTCACAATTTAATTCAGAATCTCAAATCAAATTTGAGCTATGCATGAACGTAGTTTATGAAATTCTTTAGGATTGCAAATTCCCAGAATTCTGATTTGTTTGGGTACTTCCATCTCCTCTAGACAAACTTCCCAACACAATCCAACTCTTCCTGCAACAAATCACTAGCCCTTAATTCACTCTTGACTCAATTCTAATTGAAAGTTCTAAAACCCAACCACCACTCAAATTGAAATTCAGATCTCAGGAGGAGCAAGATTGCAACTCAATTGGAGGTATAACCAAAGTTTCTTTTCTCTTTTTCTCTTTTATTTTTCACTTGTTTGGTCTATATTAACTCTAACACTTCTTTATCTTTAGGTTTTTTGTTTTTTGTCTATCTCCATTTAAAGATTTCTGTGTTTCAATTTCATAAAGTGTTGCTAGGTTAAGAGATCTAAAGAAGGTACATGATGAATTCACTCTTTCTTTATAATTATGTCTCTTCATTTCTTGTCTTTTCTTTTATCATTTAACTAAAACAGTTCTCAAATTTTATTCTTTGTTTGTTTCTATTTTTTCCCAGTTTCATACTACTATTAGCTTTTAGTGTTCGCTGCAACAAAGTACTTGATCTCAAAATTCCTACAATTTTAACTATTACAAAAAAGTAATTGCTTCTACTATTATTACAGAATGGGGAGACGTTGAGAAAATGAATTAAAAGTAGCCTTTCAATAAACGAGCTATCAAGGCCAGTCACATCCTGCCCCTTCTTCTCCCAACATCTAATCTCATCGCATTACAAATCGCATAGATCCTTCAAACAGACTGCAGACACTAATATTTCCGCCTACAAGTATTTAATTGGTAATGAGTACCCAAGGTCAAGTTATTCGAATTCAAGATAATAGACAATTTTCTTCCAACCCCGGCCAGAGTGTGAAATTCGCCAGTTTCTTAGTCTGCCCCAAGCACAGGTATATCTAATCATGAATGCTTGATTCACCAAAAGGCACAATATCGGCAAACTGATCAAACAAAAACACAGATCAGTTGTGAGTGTATGAGCTCTCTTTTTTATTGCAAAGATAGAGATATCACTACTCACGAGGTCTGAGGCGATTAAGCTTAAGGCCGCGTGCCCATGAGCATACATATAAGCGCGCGTCACTAGGATCCTTAACGTAACCACGAACATCTACAGATCGGGTTGTATATCGTAAGTGAATGAGTCGTTAAAAGATTTCGAGAATGATTCAAAGCGGCATATTTACCCATCTTCTCTTCTCCCAGTCTAATCTCAAAGGAGATTGGATGGATATTGGCTGGTGGGCCACGCTCCTCGCCATTATCGTTTTGCATGCAACCATAGAAGAGGAATCCGGACACTGAACATAGCACATCAATAAGCGTATTGAAAGTAACAATCAGTTTTGGCATCATCGCTCCACTGATTTGGTGAAGGGCAAAAGTTGGGATCACAACTTACAAGGCGCCGTTTTCGCGCTGCCTGAAGGCCTTCCGTGGTAGCAGTTGGTATAAGCACATTTATGACTCTGGTTTTCCCAATCCGTACACACTATTGATAGTCGGAAATTATATCTTGGAGTGAGAAACTATGAGGGTTGGACAAAACATGATGTGGTCTTCAGGAAAGGGTAACTTACTGTAGACATTAGACCCTTTTGCAGTTGGCATGAAGTTTCTACCGCATCTCACTGGGCCTCGAACTGGATCTCCTGGCCTAAGTTCGGGCTTGGGTGATCGGGATTCCAAAAGTTGGACTGAGGGTATCGTAATGAGGAGTAGAACCGCATAGGTAATGTATAACTTCTGGATCAAATTTGAACA
This sequence comes from Puccinia brachypodii, assembly GCA_019395275.1. NCBI lineage: Eukaryota > Fungi > Basidiomycota > Pucciniomycetes > Pucciniales > Pucciniaceae > Puccinia > Puccinia brachypodii. The sequence goes on from LUKR01000859.1 coordinate 11,886, forward strand.
AGAAGACATCTTCGGGTTGATGATGAGGATTACGTTGGGTAGGATGGGCAATGGAATTTTGTGGTTGCGCTGATTGAAACTCTCAATCCTTATGTATGTATTGAATTAGTGTATCCGCCTAAGCCGTACAACACGGCCAAGGCTGTGGCGTTTCGATTTTTCCAACGGAAACGCCTGGCCGTCCGGTCGGTGTATTGTTGCCGGCAGACATCAGGGCTTGGAAATGTTGGCAATCACGCCTCGAAAATATCACACAGCCTGCCGAACTTCCCAAGGAGGTTGCCGCCCCCCGCAGCCTTACGACCGACCGACTTGTACATTGGCAGGAGTCGGATTCACCCATAGATGTAGCTTTTTCCAAGGATTTGGAGTTGGAACTTGTGTCAGTGGGTATAATCTTGAATCTCTTGAGCGTTCGTCTCGAGGAATGTCGGAAAGGTCTTCTTCGCCGTCTTCTGTTGGGTGAATTTGTGTGCAAAATTCTGAACTTTGCATCCACCTAGGACAAATCACCAACAAAACCGCAACCCTCCGAGGGAAGGGGGGCGAGTCCCCCCACCAATGGATCACGGAAGCCAAAACTGATGATTCATAACGTGAAGCTCCGTTGAGATCATGGCGACATTTGTTGCCTGAAAGCAGCAGGAAGGGACCTTCTCCCCATTTTTACCATTCTTTGAAAAATCAAGCAGCTATAGAGCAGGGTGGGAGGAGTTTACATTGGGTAGGCAATGTAGAATTGCACATCAGGGCCCTGCAAAATAAATTTACATTTATTGCACCCGGAGCCACCCAATGTCCAGCGGGTCGGATGGCTGGCCCGGTAGTTCCTGTCCAATCGGTCATCTATGGGCAGCCCAATTACCAAACAGGCTTGGCGTGAAGCTCACGGGTTTTCACGGGCTTCACCCTCATAGCCGTCCTTAAGTGGTGCTCCTTTGAATCATGATCCCAGACGGGAGGTGACCGCTTTGCACGAGGCGGTTAAAGCCCCTCCCGGCAGACGACGAGACTTGAGAATATGGAGCTCGCTGGCTTGTTGTAAAATTGTAAAATTCAGGTTGAATGCTCAATCACATAGCTCTGCCATGTAGACTGAAGACAATAATCTTTTTGTATTATAAGTAGTTGGTAGCTAGTACCAAAGCACAAGTCATTCGGATGTAAGATAATATAGTTAAGTATAATTTTTTTCCAATCCCCCAGTGTGTGAAAATTCGCCAGTTTTTTAGTCTGCCCCAAGCAAACAGATATCTAATCGTGAATTCATGATTTACCATGCGGCACAATAACGACAAACTGATGAACCAAAAAAAGGTGTGAGTGTATGAACTCGGTGTTTGATTACAACGAATATAGAGGTAAATATAACTACATCACTACTCACGTGGTTTGAGATTATTAGGATCACGGGCGTTTGCCCATGAGCATGTATATGGGCGCGAGTCACGACGATCCTTGACGTAACCAAGGACATCTACAGATCGGCTTGCATATTGTAAGTGAATGGGTCATTGAAACTTTTCGAGAATGATTTGCAACAACAACTTACCCATCTTCTTTTCTCCAAGTCTGGTCTCAATGGAGATCGGATGGATACTGGCTGGTGGACCCCCACCCTTTGGCACGCAACCATGGTAGAGAAATCCGGACACTAGAAGTAGAATATAACACATCGACAGTACGCATTTGGAAGAGTAACGAGTGTCGGTTCCATCGCTCCACTGATTTAGACCTGGTGAAGTGTAAAAATTGAGATCGCAGCTTACAAGGCGCCGTTTTCGCGCTACCTGAAGGCCTTCCGTGGTAGCAGTTGGTAAAAGCGCATTTGTAACTCCGGTTCTCCCAATCCATGCACACTGTTGATAGTTAGAGGTTTTTATTTTTAGAGTGAGCAATCATAAGGGTTGGACGAAAAATGTGATCTTCAGGAAAGGGTGACTTACTGTAGATGTTGGACCCTTTTCCAACTGGCATAAAGCTCCAACCGCATCTTACCGGGCCTGAAATTTGTTCTCCCGACTGCAGGGATTGGGGCTTAGGTGATCGGGGTTCTAAAGGTCTCACAAAGGGTACCGTCATGAGAAGTAGAACCACACAGGTAATGCAGGATGTCTGGATCAAATTTGCTAATGAAAACATCGTGGGTTGATGATGAGGACTACTTTGGGTAGGATGGTGATGAGGATTAGTTGGGGACCGGGGTAGGATGGGTCTTTAACTTTTTTTTGGAGCTACACATGTACAAGCTGTCGTTCATGTGGCGGCGACAGGCTGGCTGTAAAGCTCACGTGGTTGCCTCGCCCACAAATTCCAAGACTTCAAGTTCAGCCTTGGACCTTGTACCGCATCTGTACGCCCAGACAACATCATCGGCAGAGTAGTGATACATATCTAACTTTTTTCTATCAACTTTCAACTGACCATCTCGAGTTGCTCGGCCATCAACCTCGGTGCTCATCACCCCCTCCCCTCAGTCTTTCCTTCTCCAGCGATTACCAAGCAGCAGGATGGAAGAAGGGTGGCTCGGGGATGAGGGATGTGGCCCTCATGGAGGGCAGAATAAAATTGTCATTCATTGTTGATTTGTCAGGCACATGTTGTCCGAGCATTCTACATAAATCAATTTGGTACATCACAGAGATGCTGCAATTTGGGTTTCTTCCAAACTTCCTGCTATGTATTTATGTATGCTACAAACATGTGGTTGACTGAATAGTGGCAGGTGACAGATTCAGCCATACAGTTGCGCGCGGCATTGCGCTGTACAGAGCTGCCCGCAAAAGTTGGTTCAGGGACGCGGGCCAAAACTGGAGTTACCCCGGGGGTCCAAAACACACGTGCACTACATTTTTGAGGTCTACTGGTTGTGTAGGCTTCAAATCTATAGCGGTGACCCAATTGCTCTAGCCAATTTTTTTTTTTTTTTTGGTTTTGGAGTCCAGCAATTGGGACATAGGGCCCCATTAACCCCCCCAAGAGCATACATATGGGGTAGGGGGGGGTACCTAAACACATAACTATGTACTTAGGTTGTGTCTCAAAGCACATACCTGTTGAATTGTAGCACACACTGGTGCTTGGGTGGGTCTTTGGAGATCTATTTCCAGCCTTTTCCAAGGTCCAAAGGGCCATAATACCCCACCAAAACCCCCTAAAAAACCGGATTTTTTTTGTCCCAACATTTGGGACACGGTCATATCCTGTACAGTGGAATGCCGCGCGCAACTGTAGGTGTACCTAGCTCTTACCAAAGATTTGGAGATTGTGTCAGTGGGTCTGATCCTGTATCTCTTGAGCGCTGCTTGCTGAATTTTTGTGCAAGACTCTGAAGTTTCCATTCCCAAGAATTACCAATCACCCGTGTGACCACAATTCACAATATTGGATAGTCCACCAAGGTTTGATTGCCAGACTATCCAATAGTGATATGTGGCCTCATCTCCTCCTACCGTCTCTCACCGTCCCTGTGAGCCCACACAAGATCAACACTTAGAGTTACCAACCTGTTGGGATGTTTTATCTGTATCTCCCATCCCGTCAGCCAATCCCTAAGCCTAACCCTAAACCTAAAAGATTCTCTAGGGTATGACTATGCTGGTGGAATTTGTAATCTTGTGTAGGCTCCTGCGGGTGGGTGAGAGGAGATGAGGGCTGCATATCACTATTGGATAGTCTGGCAATCAAATCCAGATAGACAATCCAATATACACTGCCAGCATAGCTGGCTGGTCTGAGATCATCCCAGTTAAGCTGGGATGCACCCAACCAATTTAAAATTGGTTGATACAAACCAATGAAATAGAATTCAAAGGGGGGTACATTTAATTGGTTGAGATCAACCAAGTTTAAATTGGTTTAGTGTATCACAGTTTAACTAGGATGTTCTCAGCCCAGTCAATTATGCTGGAAGTGATACTGGCAAACCTGGTTACATGGGTGAATTAAATACAAAACCACAAACCCTCCAATGGAAAAGGGGTTTGAGTGCTCAGGACTATTCACAATGAAATCAAAACTGATGATTCAGAAACTCAGATAATTGTGGCATATTTTGCCTCAAAGTCTGTAGCGGGAAGGACACACACATTTCTCTCTTTTTTTGCTCTCTATTCTCGACCATTCTTTGAAAAAAATAAAGCAGTTATGAAACAACAAGAAAAAAAGTTTTACAAAACAATGTTTCTGTTCTTCATTCCACCATCTTTAATTATACAATCCTAATATCCAAAAACAAATGAAAAAAGCAAAAAATCAAGAAGAGTGTACAGCTATCACAGGAAAGGTTTTGCAAATTGTGGGATTTTTTTTGTGT
>LUKR01000860.1:0-16196 GCA_019395275.1 Puccinia brachypodii
AGTAATACATTATATTAACCTCTGAATTGTTAAATGATACTACATATTATTTAACCTTTGAATGGATGAATATTAGTACATAATATTTAATAATAGTAATAAAGGAATGTTAATACAATATTAATATTGTATTGGTGTAATGAGGAGGTAACAATAAGGGAATTTAGTGTACTGTAATTGAAAGATAAGTTAATGTAGTTACGGGCTACAGATAAGAGGGCTTATCTGTAGATCACGTGTAACTTGAAGTTGCTTGGGACATGTCAGGTACTGTGACATGGGCTCTGTGGCTGACACACAGTGTCATGTAACCAGAGTAAATATATTCACATGACTTCAAGTCCCATTGATTTACAATGTGGGGGCCATGTAAAGCTAGGAAAGTAAAATTGAATTCACAATTTTAATCACTGTGAGTGTTTTGGTCTATTTCTTACACATGCTAGATATAAACACAAAAAATAAGAAATCACAATATCTCTTCTTCTATTTCTTTTTCAAGGTATTGTGAATATGCATGTTAATGGTTGTAAATTGATGATGACTCATACCTGCATGAATAGTATTTTTTTGGTGGGTTTTTGGTTTTGTTTCAGAGAGAGAGAGATATATGGAAAACAGGGGTGGAGGTTGTGACATCTATATAGAGTGATAAACAGATAGAATGATGATCAGTGAAAGAAGAAAGCAACAGAGATAAAGAAAACAAGATAGTAGATCACAGAGCTACACATAATATCACAGCCACTAGCTGTTCACAAAGTAATATAGAAATCAAAACACAGTCTAAAATAAATGAAGAGTTGAATCCTGTGGAAATCAGATCCTATTGCCACCATCATCAACTGTTCAGATAAAAAGAATTACAACCTCTTCTTTTCTAAATCTTTTCCTATGGTTAGAAACAAATAAAATAAAATAAAAAATCTTTGGTAAAAATGACTCTTTTTTTTTAAAAAAAAGTGCAAGTTTTGCCATTGGCATTGCACACTATGAATTTTATGATATTGGTTTAGAAATTAATGTATTAGTAACAGTTTTCAGTACTTACTAAGTAAGGGGCTCTAAGTTCAATGAGTACAATGTAGTGATAAGAGACAGGATGGTGATTGGTTGTGGCCATGTTGCAGGCTGGGTTCAGTTGGGTAACGGGTATTGAAAGACTACAAAGGTGGAAAACTAATAAAGGGTTTGTAAATTTGAAAGGGGGTGTGTAGTTGCCCAGGGTGGAAGGGGTAGTAGCCAGGGGTTGGGTCTGCCAGGATTTGAACACTGGAGTTGTTGCTCTCTTCGAAGTGAAATCTTTGCCAACACAGGGGTGACACCGAGCTTCCTTGGGAGATGGTTACCGCCAGGCCTTCCAGATCCTTGAGTCTTGGCTTGTGCTGATTGCCACCTTAGAACTATATACAGAAGAAAGATAAATAATATCAAAAACAAGAATCATCTAGATTTTGTTGTTGCTACCAACTAATGGTAATAAATGAGAGGGGTAGATATCATGAAATGATGAAAAGAGACACCAAGAGATCATCAGGATACAAACCCAACTACCAACTTTGGTTTAAAAAAAAATGTTTACATGTATACTTTAAAAAAGAAAGAAAGGAACAAATCCGACGGTGGGAGACCGATGTTGTCGTGAGAAGAGAAATGATTGATGAACATAAAGGGATGAGTAACTTGAACTTGAGCTCATTCTTTGTTCATTTATTGCCCGAGAAAGAGAGAGAAGACTAGAACTCCGTTATATTTATGATTGGTTTACTTAATGGTATATGTATACTAATAAATAATTTTCTTCCCTTTCGGTTGCTTGTATTTTGTGTGTTTTTTGCTTTCTTTTTTTGCTTTCTTTCTTTGTTGGCCTGAATATACTTCCAAGGATGGGATGTGATGACAGAGTGGGGGGGATACAAAAGCTAAGCGAAACAAACAAACAAACAAACAAATAAGATAATAAAAAAAGTTAACGATGAGAGGAAGAGAGAGAGAGAGCGAAAAGTGTGTGCGGGTCAAGATATTTTTTCCCCTCGATATCGGAAAGTCCGATTTCGAGGGAGGGCTGAATGAGATCTCAAGGGGAGAAGACGAAGAAGAAGGGCGAAAAGTGGGTGAGGAAAGTGGAGCAAAAAAGAACAAGGATACAGTCAAGAACCAGAGCAAGTTCTTGGGACAGGCATGTGAGGGAATGGGGCAGGAAGAGGAAGATGTATTGGGATATCAACTGAGTTCGTCACTTGGATTTCCATCTTTTGAAGGATGGATTGAGAGTCGGGAGATATAAGTTTTTTTAAAAGGTGGTGGTACTGTTTTTACTGTCGGTAGTAACAGAGGTAGAAGAGGAGCTCAACCTGGGGCGTTTTTGGTAATGGGCGGGCACATTAATTGAGTCAGTAGTGGTTGTTGCTGGACTAATGGTACTCAGAGTTGGCCGGCCTCGTTTCCCGCCTGAAATCGATTCAAGCGGGCTCAGTTCGCCCTTCTCTTGTTGGGCTGCTGTTGCTGAGACTAATTTCGACGCGGTTGAATCTACTATTAATCCCCGAAGCCCTGGGGAAATTTGACATAATGGGGGCAATTGTCAGCAATCAATCTTCACGAGTCTCTCGAGATAGCAAGCGTTGAGTGATTGAGGGCGAGGGGTCGGTCAAGATAGGAGGGGGATAATGATAGAAAATTTCTGACATTTGTTTTCTTGTTTGAGACCGTCTACTTGTTTCTCAAGCTCGGAGACTCGCTCTCTCATCTCTCTGGCGGTACGCTCAATTTCTTGTTCTTTCATTTTCTTCTTCATTCTGAATCGAGCTGAGAAGAGAACCAAACAGGATTTTAGGGTCCAGCAATGATTCTGTCAAAGTAACCAGAAGAATTTGAATTGAAGCCGAACCTGAAGCCAGAGTGTTCCTCCTGCGTTTGTCCTCATCGTAAGCTACTCGGTTGGCGTCATCATCATCGTTTCCACTCAAGTTGTTGGTGTTACTATTAGGGGAAGTATTGTCATGTTTCTGAGGAGACGGGTGGTGGTCAAGGCTAGCGGTTGAAGAAACTGCTGTTTTCCCGGCAAGGGTATCTGCATTAGTTGGCTCGACGATAGTCTGATGATAGTTTGAAGCCAAACTATCGATCGACTGGTCCGGGTTTGAAAGGCTAACTTGGTTTGATGATTGGGCGAGGTATGTAAGCTGATGGGGATTGGCTAGGACGCCCGAGTTATCCAAGAATGGAGTGATCTCGTTTGGTAGCTGGAATGAGAGCTCGTCAGAGGATTGGAAATGGCTTGCGATGTTGCTATTTGAGTTTTTCTCCGAGTTTATTGCGGATGATGTTCTGTCTCTTGGACTTGGATCGAGGTTGGTGGATGTTTGGTTGTTGTTGTTGTCGAATCGGACGAGGGGTGGCTCATCGAATCTGAAGTTGATGTTGGACCAGGCCTCGAGATGGGAAGAATCGAATGGTAGGAGCGATAGCTCCTGTTCTTCGGTGGGTCCCAGCCGGTCGATAGAAGGTGGAGAGATGATATTAAGATGTAGGAATGGCCAGTCGTCTGCCATCTTCTTGGTTCTGTTGTGTCTGTAGCATCGCCCAACCAGCGTCAGTCCTTATCGTCGATTGGCGATGAGTCTGGGATGGGAGTACTTTACCAGTCTGAGCTTCCCGTTCGATGGTAATGGTAATGGTGATGATGGTCCTGCCGAGCTGGCCCTGCTGTTTCCCTCGCTGTGGCAGATGCTCACCCCCCGGGGACCGAGACTGGGCAACAGATATCCCGCTTCGGTCTCCGCCACCGCCCCGGGTCTCGACCCTCCCCGGGCGGGTTCTTGTTTCGGCTGTGCTGTACCGAAAACGTACTGCGCGGCGGGCACCCGCATATCCTGATCAACAGCGCCGCACATGTTAGAGGAGGACAGCCTATCTAGTTGACATCTCGTCTCAGTTTGGATTCATACACACTCATCAGCTAGAAATTGGCTACGTAAACGTGCGCCCTGTGGGTGTATGAGTGTTACAATGGTGTGAAGACAAGTTTGATGAACCGAAGCGCGCCTAGCTTAAGGTGCCCTTCCCGGCCAGAATGGGTCATCGATCGGAGGATCCAGGAGGAACTGCCGGGTTACATGGCTTGCTGCTAAAAGAAGTTTCAGACCAGCGTAGTACTCTTACGTTCTGGTTCCCTAGTCCCTCTCGGGTCCTTCATCAAAGATAAGTTGTATGTCTTCGTGGATTATGTTGATCAAACGTTCAACAAAGAGGAGAGTGGGCCCGGGTCTGGAAGGAGATCGATCCATGCGCCAATCAACTCTTGTCTCACCTCGTAGGTGTGAACTATGCACAAGGGCCCAAGCCTCTTGCGCAGGTTTTCATAGATACCCACCGTACAATATTCCGGCTATCTGCTCTGCTGGTCGAGGCGTGTCTGCAAACACCCCCGATAGGGTGGAGCGGGGGGAAAGCTTAACAAGCGCCATTGACGACGAGCCTCGAAAGGACCAGGTTTCTCTCTTCCTGTCTGGTCCTACCTCAATATACCAGACCCGGGATATTTTTGGTTTGACCAGGTTTTCTGCAACGTTCGTCCTCGGCGGGTGCCAAGCCTCGCGTACGGCCAATCAGGGACCTCAGCGACCGGATTCAACCGATTTCTATGCACCCGTTTCCGGGCCATTCAAAAGCATTCAAGTACTTGTAAGAAGTGTTCAAGTTTGGATGTTCCTGCGTAATCCAAACGGGACTTGAAACTGTCTCCACGGGAGGATGAAGCCTTCCAAGGTAGAAATGTGTAAAACAATTACATATATGTATGATTCAAGCCAGCCGCAACGAGTCTGTAACCCGATGGGATCAGGATGAGACGTTGCATCTCCAGCTACACAGTTTTTTTTTTTTTTTCAAGTGTAAGTTTCGCCATTGGCATTGCACACTATGAAATTTCATGATATCGGTTTACAACTTAATGTATTAGTAACAGTTTTCAGTACCTAGTAAGTAGCTCTACGTTCAATGAGTACGAGGCTCTTGAGAACCGGCCTGAGTTAATTCGTCCTCATCTTCCTAGAGGCCGGGTGCATCAGGGACATTGGAAGACAACGTGAGCCGTAACATTGCACCTGACTTTGTATTTACACATACAAGTGTTACATGGGTCCCGCGGCCTTCAAGCTTACATTAAAGTATGGTACGTGAACATTAACATTGCACTGGTACGCTACGTGAGCGCAGATAACACACCTCAGCACGTTTACGCGTGCCGATCTTGAATTACTGAGCGGGACAAAGTCTTCTTTTTTCTACTTATAAACATTGCTTCATCGAGACCCTTTCTCCATCTGTGATGCTTATCGCATGGAACGAGCTCCTAAGCTGACGGCAGATTATTTGTACCCTTCAGAAGTTGCCGTTGCGTGTCGGCCAGGATGTATGTAGCTGAGTCAAGTGAAGCGGCCCGGCATTGACGACAAAAGTATTTGGGGCCCTTTTTCCATTAATCTCATTTAAGGGGTCTACTCTTCACGGCGCATGACGCGCACCGCGGATACCGGGATGACATGATTTGTAATTGTACGATCAGGATGTCTATAAGAGCACAGGCGAGGCTGCCAAGTGGCGGGCAGTGGTGGCGGCTATGTTGAGCCCACACGTCACCGCTTTCCGGTGAACTTAGTCCCGTTGGGGTTTTAGTTTACTTTTTCTGACGGAATTGCTGTATCGAAGACTTCCTTTTTAGTCTTTCTTATACATACACACATAACCCCGCCGTGACATGCGCTAAAAAGTGGAGGGGTCACCTCATTTGGGCTATACAGCCAGGGGTTCCTTCGCTTGTTCAAATTTATAAGAGCACAAGTAGTCCGGGTCTAACTCCCAACTGGTAGCCGTGAAGGCTCATACCCTGAGCTCAATCTTTGATGCCTCCCGGTTTGGCTTTTAAGCCTTGACAAAAAGCCACTGGAGGAGAGATAGCGCCCTGCAGGGTGTGTCTTCGAGCGGTGGTCGGCTTGGCTGCCTGCCCGATGAAGAGGTAAGGAGGGTGTTGCTCGAGTTTGGATTTGGTACCCTTGCTTCAAACATCGCAACGGCTGGTCGACTACTGAAAAAGCCTCCAATTGAGTATCCCAAGGTTTCCTTAGTATCACCAAGGGAGTTTGGCGATGTGCCTCACCAAACACAATGTAACTCAAGCATGTATCTTCTGTGATCCAGAATGCTTCTGCGCCACCTCATATGCTTGTTACCCTTACTGTGGACAAATCCCGGTGAGCACCGTCAGCAGAGTTCCTCAGGAATCTGAGTGTATGAATAGTGCAGTGCTCTGGCCCTCCAGTTCACCACTTCCAACACCTCCGACCGTCGAGTACGTTCCAATAATCACGTTCTAGCAGATGTACAATCCAACATCGACCTGAGCCGTTATCATCTCCCTTCGAAAGACCAGCTTTGAACTCTCTCTGTGAATAATTGCCAACATACGCTACACTCTCATCGCAACTCAACGACCTAGCCTTACTGTGATCAAAACTGTGCAAAAATAATACTCTCACACCTCATGAAGCAGACCATTCGACCAATCCACAACAACAACTTGTCCTCTCAAAATGCAACTTTCAGCAATTCTTCTCACATTGGTCATTTGTCATGGCTTGCGTAAGTCAACGATCGATCATATTTTCATTCCAAAGCATTCATTTTGCTCGTGAAGACAATGAAAAACTAAATTGACCAACCAAATTCTCATTCCATGTTTTTTTTCCAGTCGCATGTTTGGATGCAACACCGGTTCCCAAGAAGCATCATGGCCACAAGAATGTTCCCAAGCACACCGAAGACGGCCACAAAGATCCCCTCAAGCAACCCAAAGACGGCCACAAAGATACCTCGCATCATCCCAAGCAATCCGGAGACAAAAACAAAGACCCTCAACATCCCAAAAAACCAAAGGAGCCCAAACCGCCAAAAAACAAGGATCCCAAAGAAGATTCCGAAACCCCCGAACTTAACGCCGACTGGGGTGGCGCCGTGCTCGCCTACGAAGGATATTTCCAAGAATATTAGTTGGAAGCGGTGCTTCATCAACATGTCAATCTCCCACGAATGCTGATAGCCCTCCCCCCTCCTTCAAGAGCAAGTTCATACTCAACCCCCTCCCCCCCCTCACATACCTATCGTCGGGCCCTCCTTTTCTTGTTCTAAACCCTGAAATTTCTGTCAGTCGAACCAAACTTGACCCATTCAATCATGGGTCCGGTTCTATCTCCGGTGTTACTTCCGCGAAGCAACTAATTGTATCATAGATTGTATCTATCTGAAAAAAAAAAATCATTCAAATTCTCAATGGACAACATACTCGTAGTAGCTAGCTCCGATACATAATTGCACCACTCTCATTCTTTCTTTCCTCTTTTCCCTTTCGTTGTATTTTTTTAATCCTTCACAGATGTTGAGTGAATCTGTTGCATAATTTCCACCCCACCTTCTCAGGCAAACAAGCCATCTGATACTGAGAATATTACGACCACATCTCATGTCTCAATGGCTGTCGAAAATTTAACCAATTATGAAATTCTCTCATTGATTGAGTACCTTGACCATTTCAGGTCGCTTTTCAGTAGATGTGGATCTGGTCAGTTTCAACTTGAGTCGTGAGCGGCTCATGAGCTTTGGCGTTACATGTACTGGGAAATTTTGTGGACGTTTTTGTTTTTCTGTACAATTCACCGTTGCCGACACCAGAAACTCGAACTCAACCCAAGCCCCAATTCCTATCTCTCCTGGTATTGGCCTCGGAGTCGCCTACGCAGACCGGAGGGAGGCCTTGCGGGCTGCCCTTCGGGCTCTCACACGAGAGGCCTGTTGTTAGGCTTGCCAGAAACTGCCACCAGAGTTGTTGAAGTTGACGAGGATACGGAAGTCGGAAGAGGTTTGGTTGCGAAGTGATCGGGCCTGCTGCGATCCATTGCTCCTCGCAGCCCGCAGCGTGCTGCTGCGCCAGTCCGCCTCCCCGCCCGGCCCTCGCCCCTGCTGCTGCTGACGTTCCCCCTCCCTTTATAAGCAGCCAACGGACAATCCTCATCCCCCAAGACCGAAGTTCCCCTCTCAAGCCTTCGTCTTCCCCTCCTTCCTCTGGACTGTTAACCGCATTCAGTTCACTCGTTAGTATGAGTGGAAAGGTTGTTGTAAGCTGAGCGAGGTTATCTTGACTTTCACTCCACTCTCTGCCTCTATCTGTGGAACCCTCAGTCATTAGAACTATGTGCAATCGGCCTCTTGATCATCCGTATTGAAGCCAGTCAGCGTATATACAAAGATGTGTCCACTCGTTCCAGGTGTCCAGTGTAGAACCTCGCCCCTTCGAGCATCCCTTTTTTTATTACGTTACCTTATTTGGGCGAGGCCAACTGATTGAAACCTCTCGCTGCCGAGCTGATGAGGTACCGAATCACGTCCATCTTCTAAATGTTATCATTTTGACAGTCCTCAGCCTACCGAAGTATCATCGATGAAGTCGTTAACCATTGCCGATCCGAATTCGATGAGATGGGCATAGAGCAAGCTGTCCTGGATGCCCTCCAAACAGTTGAGTCACCCGATTCATACATCCCTCTCTCTCTGCAATATCCTGGCTTGCTACTGGGAAACTTACCTGACCTTCCTCGCTTTTAGTCTTGGGAAACAAAGCTTGCCAACGCTCGTGTGACCGACTTCTCCGCAGACGCACGACTGGGCCCCATACAAACCTCTCTAGGCCCGGCTTTGCCTAGACCTGAAGAATCTGCCAGGGAGGTAAATTGTTTTAATATTCTTGAAGGGTTTCACCGGACTGGCCAGTTGACAAGATTCGACACTTTATCTAGGAACCGACCGGATCATCCTCGAGGTCAGACACCAAACCTCAGACTGCGTCAACGCCGAGCAAACGGCCGGCACAGATAGACGCCGATACCGATGAGATTAATTCAGACCTCGACGATTCTGAAGATGACGCAGACGCTAATGAGGGTGAAGATAACGAAAACGGTGGTGGTGGCCCGAGTAACAACAATCCTGGTGATCTGGTCATCGCTCTGTATGATAAGGTTCGATCGGGATACCACCTATACCACCCTCAGAGCACAGGTTAATTTTTAAGTATTTTCATACATTCTGCTTTCACGATAGGTTCAGCGTGTGAAGAACAAATGGAAAATCACCTTGAAGGATGGGATCGTTTCAGTACAAGGAAAGGACTACTTATTTCACAAATGTAACGGGTAGGTAACCATGCCGTCTCCATCTTTTCCAACTGTTCAACAAAAAACTTACTATCATCTATATGACGCAATGTATAATTAGTGAATTTGAATGGTAGTTCAAGAACATAGTCGCTTCCCTCGTCAATCTCGAGAAAACCGGAGCCATAGGGGAAATATTTACATCTGCATCTACCCAAATAGAACTTTTTTTTGCTTTTCTTCGTTTCTCTGCGCAAATTGTACTTACTACCTACCCCTTCTAACTTCTCGTTTCCTTACTACCCTTCTAACTTCTCGTTTCCTTTTCCCCTTATATCTTGATTACCTGAATACTTTTTTTACGATTGTGATAATTCTATCTCCAATTTATACATCGATTTACTTCTTTCCTTCATTCCTCTCCTAAACTCTGGCGAATGGATCCTGACTTTCACACTTAATCACCTAGGATCATATGAAATTCGAGCTATCTTTTTGCCTCCCACCTCTCCTGATTGGTCCCCCCCCCTACCTTACAATCGGTCAACCTTCTTGAGCTATACGTCAAATCTGGCTAGGCGGGTTCGCAGATGTTGATGCGCTCAAAACTGATTGGCTATCCCTGGCGTTCATGTGCATATCGCAGGTGGCTAGAAGTTGTGAAGTTTGACTAAGGGAACTGTCGAGATGAGGTCCCACGATCTGTTTTGTTTTGCTCCCTAAAGAGACTTTCGATCGGGATTTGTGATAGCCACTGCGTAAGGGTTAATATTCTCGGTGGAACACATAGCTGGACCAATAAAATCTGCTGAATCTCGGACTCAGTTCCGCGCCACTAGACTCTGTCTCCGCGAATAAAGTATATCACTCAGTGGAATGGGTAGGATATAAATATATCTTTCTATGGTCTAACGAGATCAGGGAAGAAGGTGAAGGGGGAAAAAACACAACAAGACAAAAGGAAAGCGAAAAGGATTACGAGCCAACGGGTTTAAGAGCAAAGCATGAGACGATCTCAAGTGAGAAAAAAGTTGTCAATAACACAAAAGGGTTCGATCGATCCCCGCGAAATCTTTGACGATAAGAACTTGAGTGATTACTCCGGGTAAGAGTTGTAAGATGAGTTTCTTCACCGAGCTAGCTTGACCATGACCGACTTCAAGGACGAGTTTTGGTAACCGTTGGCCGAGGGATCCAGACCGCTGATGGAAGTTGCTCGAGTCCGGCTTCAGTAGACCTCCGGTGGCGATCAGATGAACGATCTGTCGATAAAAATCTAATCCGTCCGGCGTGCTCTTCATAAGCCCTTTCTGACCCTTCGAGACCATCGATCTAGCGGTCGGTTCTGTCCTGTCAATGGGCCCCAGGTGTGCTTCTTCCATCTTTGACTCAGGTGCCGGGTTTGGTGTTGAGCCGATGGGAGACAAGGAGGATCGGTAACTGGTAAAGAAACCATAATCTCCACTCGGCCGATTACTTCTCGAAAGACCTCGTTCAGGTCCATTGAGTCCCTCGGAATTCCGATCACCGACGAGGGCGATCGAGCTTTCCCAGCTTTTCACCGATGGAGGAAGGTCATGATACTCGGGAAGAGGGATATAAGGTGGGTTGGAGATGATCATGTCAAAGCCTGCTAAGCTTTGAGAGGCCTGTTTCAGGTTCTGCGTAAATGTGGGCGAGAAGATATCCAAGTTGAAGAACGACGCCCGGCCCTTGGAAGGGCGATTATTAGTGGGGGCGGACTTATTGGGACACAATATCTTATGGATCGATGCGTTTTCTCGAGCCAGGCCGACCGCATCCTGATCGATATCGACACCAACTGCATGCACATCTTGATGGTGATAAGCTAGATAGTTAGAGATACAGCCGCTACCTGTGCCGAGATCTAGGACTTTGAATGACGATGGTCGGATCAATTTTGGGGTAGAAAGATGGGGCATTAATGTTGCCCCGGCGTTGGACGAGCTTGATGATCGGACGGTTTGGAAATATGAATTCATTCTTCGAGATAGCTCTATAAGCCATTGCTCAGTTTCTGGTCGGGGTATGAGGATCGGAGGCCGAATGGTGAAAGTGAGGTTCCCAAATGGTATATTCCCTGTAGGTGTTCATTTTTTTTCCTCAAAAAGTGAGCAGGTTGAATATCCGGAATAGAATAAGAAAGAACTTACCAAGTATATATGCCAATGGCTTCTTCTTTGACACATGTTGGTCTACGAAATCGGCCAACAACTCATTAACGAGCCGATGATTTCCAGATTGGTGATGGATCTGCTGATTGATGGAAATCGGTGAGATTGGTTGTTTGGAGAATCGGAAGACCTGTTCCCTTGCGCCAATCTTGAGCCAATTCAACTCAGATTCACTACGACTCCAATGCTCTGGGGTAGCCGCCGGTAAGTTTTCTTCCTCCAAATACATCTCCACCAGTCGTGTCTTGAGGCCCTGTTCAAAAGTCCTCATCGGCACCGAAGACCGATCCGATCGTCGTGCCTTAAAGGGCGAAGTGGTGTGGGCCCATCGAAGCGCTAAAAGATCGCGAGTGGCTTTTAGGCTGCCTGATCAAATGTACAGATTCACACATCTTGAATTCCACGCCAACAAAAACACCGACACACGCGTCCAAAAAGATGGGAAGCGAAAGGAACCAGGGCAAGTATTTACCTGTCAAGTTTACATGCGCCCAGTGGTTGCTCGACTGGCGAAACAGTTGGGCGGGTGGTAAAGTAACTCGACTCAAGATGACGTTTACTCCGTATTTGAAAATGTCGCCTGTTCCTTCCTTGCGGAAGTAGTCCTGGACATAAATCCATCGAGCGAGGCAGGTAATTTGACGGAAGCTGGAAGGATACATTACATTCTCATTTTCGGATACCAAGGGAGACAAACAAATTCAGCACGATCACTTACTAAGCCGTAGGTCGGAGTACAAGAAGCTTTGTTGGCCGCCAGCGATGCTAGGGACCAAGTACGTCGGGGCAGCATGGCGAGGGTCGATCAAGGTATTTTACAAAGGTGTGAAGAAGTGGAAGAGAACTTGAGGGTTCCCTCTCGGCGGGGCGGACCCGAGCCCGGATTTTAAACACGGGGGATGCCGGACAGGCCACTTTGCATATCGAAGTGCATACAGCCTCCATCTTATTCTTGACAAGAGCTTCCACTGTGACTTGTCCTTGTCAGAGCATCCACCCTCGTCTCTGTAAACCCGCTCGGTAAGCAAAATTTACAGAGAATTTATGCATATTCACCTCCTCGTGGCCTCTTTAGGGCTCGTTAACAAACTAGTCTTTAAAATTTTCTCTCCAGCTCGCTAAATTTATCAGCAATTGAACAACACCTTGCTCATCCGGAAGCGGCGCTCAAACATCTGGTTGTTATAAATCGGGTGTTCGACAAAGTAATTTTTCATCAGCCGTTCATTGCCTGCAATTCGATCCTGTAGGATGACTTCCTTCTTGGCGGAGCGAATGGTTCTGGGTATGCCTTGAGATAGTTGTTGCATGAGGCAACAAAACCAGTGTTCTTCCTCGATGTCCCAGAGGTAGTCCATGTGCAGTTGTTCAGGATCCATGGTGATTGAGTTTTAACAAGGGGTGCAGTTGGACCCAAGGGTAGATCAGCCGTTGGTAGCTAAATTGGTACAGCCTACTGAGCGGATACCGAGCAACGAGGGGCACTTTTCTCAATAGCTAAGCAAACTAGCTGAGCGGGGCTTGCGGGCTACCTAAATACTTACCCAAACAATGGTGGATGCTCTCACTGCGTGCAAAACCGTTTCATGACTGCGCTTCAGGTTGCGCAGTCATGCAGCAAATCAACACAGACATGCGCGTGCCATGACATGTGACATTTTCATGACATGTATTCTAAGAGATTTTTTTTATTGATGATTGATTAGAAGTTGAGAGACTTGATGCGGAGAATTCTTGAGGATCAAAGTGGTTATGATTTGATGAGAGCCAATCCAGCCTCTAGGAGGCAAGGTGGATACTGAGAGGAAAATTTGAAATTGAAGTTTCACAAGAATGTCACTTTTGTATCCCACCAATAAAAGAATTTTTAATGATGATTGATTACCTAAATGAAGCCAACACACTTTTGGAAACAAAATGATTAGAAATAAGAAACAAGAATAAAGAAAAAGTGAATGAAGAGATGAAGAGAACCAACGTTGTGAGAGACAGAGACATATGAAGTATGAGGCAGAAATGAGAAGGCTGAGGATGGAAGAACAGTAGAAGACAGAGACTAAAAGAAGAGACGTGATTTAAGTAAGATCTCACCAGACAGAGGATAGCTAATGAATTTGAGATAAGAAAAGAGAAAGAGAAATTAAAGAAAGAAAGAAAGAAAAGAGACTGGAGAAGATTTTGAGGTTGAGGTTGATGTTGTGATGTGATAGAGGACGTTGACAATGAGTGAAGTTGAGGTTGTAGTGTTTTGAAGATGAAAAGGAGAAGTGAACAGTCAGGAGAGAAAAAGAGGAAAAGAGAAAAGTACCGGGTGAGTTCGGGATCTCACAGAGCCATGTCACAGGTGTGACAGATGTGTGAATTTTACACTCCCCGTGGCTGGAGAGATTTTACTTGAGGAGATGAGAATGTTGGATCAATAGTGTTGGTGAGATTGGTGACTGAAGATTTGGGAGCGGCCTTGGTGAGTGCGTCAGCAAGCATGTTGAATGTGTGAATGAGGATTATTTTGATGTTTTTGTGTTTGATTTCTTGACAGATTCTTTTGGTTTTGAGATTGAGACTGCAAAACTGATATCAGGAAGAGTGTATCCAGCTATGTAATTCATGAGTCCAATTGCTGATTGGTAGTTGATATGATCTTTCTTGAAGAGTGTGTTGTCTTTGTGAGAGGCTTCTTTGAGTTTTAGATTGGGAGTGGGGGAGTTGTAGAAGGTTTGCAATTTGTCAAGCCTAGTTCTTCTAGACCATGTTCAATGTGATTTGGTTGTGATAAGAGTATCTTGTTTCCGATTTGTTTGAATTTCATCTCAAGTATGGTATTTGGGTCATGACATAAGGAGTTAGAAAATTGTTCTTCAAACTTTTCTTTGAAATTATTTCCAGGGCCGACTAGGATTAGATCATCTACGTGAAAGAAGAGTCGTGATACTCCATCCTCACATAGGTATAGACATGGGTCACAGTTTGATTCTTGAAAACCAACGGATTCAAGCCAGGAAACAAGAGTTTCATACCAGTTTTTTGGAGCTTTTTTGAGTCCGTACAGCGCTTTCTTGAGTTTGAGGAAAGGGGTGTCGTGATTGACTCCTTCTAGTGTTTTGATGTATACTTCCTCCAACAATGGTGTGTGTAAAAATGCAACTTGGACGTCAAATTGAGTTATTGAGAGGTTTTGGTGAAGCAAATAAAGGAGAGTCATCTTAAGAGTCAATACTTTTCCGGTAGGTGCAAAGGTCTCCCCGTGATCTACGCCTTCTATTTGATCAAATCCTTGAATGCATAGTCTGGCTTTGTGTTTGATGGGATCACCATGACAGTTATCTTTGATCTTCACCCAGGTTGTGTCAAGTGGTTTTGGAGGTTTGGTGTAGTGGTTATCCCATACTTCATGGTTCTCAATCGACGTTATTTCCTTCTTGATTGCATTTTTCCAAAACTTTTCATCAGAGCATCTTATTGCTGACTCAAATGTGTTTGGCTCGTAGTAATGGTGGAAACCAAATCTTTCTGGAGGTTTTATTGTTGATCTATCCCTTAGAGTTCTACCAGTAGACTTGGCCGGCAAGTCGGGTTCTGAGGATTTGAGCATGTGAGAAATGTCTTTGTTGGACTTTGAGCCTGGGGAGTCATCATCTTGTAGATTGATTTCCTCCTGACTCAAAGGCTCAAGATTTTTGACCAGAGGTCCTTGGGGTTGATTCTCTTGAGGTGTGTTGGGATTCAAGATTTTGGAGATTTTATCCGGATAGAATTTGTTCCAATCAGAAGATTGATGATTGGATTGTGGCGCCTTAAGAAAGCAAACATGCTTTGAATCAACAATGTTGCCACCTTGCGTGATGATTCTGTAAGATTGAAGTGGAACATTGAAACCCACAAGTAGTCCTTCCCAACCTTTTTCATCAAACTTTCTTCCTCTTGTCCTGTTCAATTTGAGGACAACTGCTGTGGTTCCAAGAGGTTTTAAGAGATTGGAAGGGAGCGGTTTTCCGTGTACCATTTCCCAAGGTGATTGAGTTTCCCCTTTTCTGGGGCTTTGATTCAACATGAGACAACAAGACCTCATGATTTCGTGCCAGAAGGTCTTTGAGATTCCAGATGATCAAAATGTGGCTCTCATTGATTCAACAATCATGCAATTGGCATGTTCTGCTCTACCATTGTGTTCAGGATGGTATGGTTTGGAAATCAGTCTCTGAATATGGTTCCTTTCTAGGAAGCTGACTAACCTATTTCCCATGAATTCTCCTCCTCCATTGGAGAAGATTAGATTTGGGCAATATCCACAAAATTTGTTTTTGGCTTCAAGCAGATTGATAAGAACATCCGTTGTATTGTCTTTTCTCCCAAGGGGAAATCCCATCAAGTAGCCAGAGTAATTGTAGACAAGAGTGAGTATGAATTTCAATTTGATTTTAGATTTGGGAGTGATTGGTCCAATTATGTCTAGATGGATTCTTTTGAAGACTTTTTATGCCCTTTTGGAATCAACTTCGAACAGTTGTTTTGTGATTTTTGAGAGTGTTCATGCTTTACACTCACATTTGTCTTGTTCTGCGTTTGAAATCAAGTTAGGAATGTACTGTCCCAAGTGCTGGATTGATGTGTGACCAAACTTTTCATGAATCAATCTGAGGGTTTATTGATGCGTGACCAAACTTTTCATGAATCAATCTGAGGTAGGTGTCTCCACGTAATGTGAGGAGTAGATGGCTGTTCCCCCTACAGAGACAGGATTCTCCACTACAAAAATAGTTTTCTTGCTTGCCTTTCAATTGGATAATGTCATCTT
>LUKR01000861.1:0-10945 GCA_019395275.1 Puccinia brachypodii
ACTGAAGTCCAAAATAACATGCCAATTTTACCTGTCTAGCCACTGTACATATTTATTATAATTACTTACTATGAAATAATACCTTTAGACTTAGTTCCTTGATTTTATCAACTAGTCCCCTTACAGATTATGTCTATTTTTTGCTTTCCTCACTGAATCAAACCATCACATCACCAGCTCTATCTTACGAGTTTCACAGGGCATTGGTCTGTGACTCTTTAAGTCCCCCTGTGTGTCCCTCAACATTTTTGCTATTGTAATGTCCCTGATTCCCCCAAAATACTTTGCATGATTTCAAAATTACAATATCCAAATTTTGGGCCAACCAAACAGAGCCTTGGATAAAGCTTTCTGCAAATGAAGTTGTCACTTGATCAAGTTTACAAAACCATTTTTCATTTTTTAAAACTAAATTGAGCCATGGATAGAATAGAAAATTTACAATTAGGATTTTCAAGACTTTTGTTTACTTTCCAGGGTAAAACTTCCAAAACACCTCACAATGGGGCTGTTTCAGAGAAATCCCAACAGTGTGAGTTTTTATTTTTTGCAAAATTGAATCATCAATATATGTGCTAATATAGAAACATATTTAAAACTAAATCAAATAAGCCCCTCACAGCCTTTGTGCCAAGGTCTGGACTGTAGCACCAATCCTTGAGCAAAGAAAGAGGGACCAGATAAAATACCCCACAGGTCAGAATATCCAAATTTTGGTTGAAGCTGACTTTAATTTAGCTTATAAAATAGCTGCCACAAGACAAAAGAGTCAAAAACTGGTTGGTAGATCCATTTACATCTCAAAAAGTCTACACTCCCCTCCAAAAAATGTGTTCCACCTGCATCAAAGCCGGAAGTGTCCACCTTTAGGGCCTGATTTGCCACAAATACATGGTGGAAACAGGCCATTATGGGTGATGAAGTAAGTGAAAAAAGAAGGAAAAATTGTATGTAAAAAGCAATCAAATCCAACCAGATCTGAGATTACACAAAAAATACAGCAAACATTCTGAAGAGAGGGATCAAAAGCAAAAGAAGAATGTCTGGTCCCCTAGACATGGCTTGGGATCATCTCAAGTGTTGCATTTTATAAGCAAATAAAAAGAAAAAAAGGGATCAAACCCCTGATTCTCATCCAAAACTTTGAGTGTCTTTTTGCATAGCTCCTGGTCAGATAGTGCTTGTGAGGCTTTGATGAGCTAAGCCTTAAAATGCATAAGTCAAAAGGTTCCAACATGAATTGCCCTAATAGATAATTTGTGGGGAATGGGTATTACCCCTCATGATGAAAGGTGGTTTTGAATAAATTGATAGTACTTGATCAATGAGATGGTTTTCTGTCTTGATGCTTTTGGGCAAGTTTAATGATGTGCAGCAGGGAGATTTTGTGTGTACACATGCACATGCACTGAGAAAATTGGTGATGTCATTGAGCTAGTAAGTAGCTGCCACGTCCATCACAATGTACAGTCAAGTGCCTATTAAACCATGACTTATTAGCCCATAACCCCTTATAACCCATGGCAAAATTTGTGAAAATTGGTCCACCAAAGTTGGGATTTGGCTGTAAAACCCTACTTATTAACACATACTCCCTCTTAACCCATAGGAAAACATGTCCACCAAGGGGTATAGTTTAATAGGGACTTGACTGTAACGCGTTCTGCCTAGGGAATGGCATTGCCAAATCGGGCGCTGTTCTAGACAGGGTACCCGAGGGGCCCTCCTGCTCTGCTTGGTGACTGTCCGGGGGAGGGTTTGACCTTTCCCTCGAAGCCCCGGTTGATCGAAGGTCTCCCACCCGCCACCCACCCGCCCTCCGTGTCCCGCCCTCCGCCTCGTTCGCCACACCTCAGTCCTCGAGCAAGTCGCCATTCGATCATGGACCAGCCGGACGACTTCCTTCAGTCCGATCTCGACTCACTCATCTCGAGTTCACTATCGACTTGGAAAGATAGTACTCTTAAACAACGCCTGTGGGTCCTACTACCTCCCTCTCAGCTTTCTTATCCTCTTACCAATATATCACTAATTACGTAATTTTCGTTTCTTTTCCTTGTCACATGGCCCAATCGTTTCAACTTCATCCAGTTCATCCCGACTAGTCGCCCTCCTGAAGAATTCATGCTCGAAAGATGGCCACAAGCAAAACATTCCAGGAGACCCAGACCTGCAACTCACTCAGTTGTTCTCCCTTCTAGTGAAAAACGCGCTTCCCAATCTCAAAAAATCGCCATCTGTCACTGGATTAGAACTTCAACTTTTCCTGGGCGAATCAATACACACACTTCGAGATGAAGAAATCAATGCACGCGTCTCAGAGTTAATCGCCGATACTATTTGGTCGATCGAATCTGAGATTGATGCCCAACACAGTAGCTTAGAAGAGCAGATAAAGATCTTCAATGCCGAGTCTGCTCAACTCGCCACTGGATCGACTGGCGTGGATAGTTCAAATGATTCTAATATCCAGCTCACATCAAGAAGAACGAAGCTCGAATCTCTGTCTTGGTCGCGCAAGTCATTGATTGAGCTGGCAATTGCACTGCTTCAGCCTGACGAGAACAGCTTCGCTGCTCTTCAGCCTTCACATTGCCGGCTTAGCTGGGAGTACGGATTTCTGTACGAAACTGGCTTGATTCCCTTTCCAGCCGATTTAGTTGCTAAACAAGCCACTCGTTTAAACACTGGTCTCCAGTAAGCTGTTTGTCCTCTATCTTGGACCCAAATATCCACTTGTTGACCAGTTTTGTAAATTGCAACCCGGCCATCAGTTACAAGCAGCAGCGTTTCAACCTGCTTCGTGAAGAGTCTGAAGGCTACTCCCATCTAGCCACTGAATTGATATCCGCGATGGGGCCTGGTCTCGTTTCGCACCTCGTACCCGCTGATTCAGGTGAAGGCGATTCGACGAGTTATCCGCATCTTCGATCAATTTTATTGCCTGGCGAAACCCCCCAGACAAGAGACTCAAGGATTGAAAAAGTTTCAAACAACATCAAAGCTATGATTGGATTTTTCGATCTAGATCCCAATCGCACACTAGACATCATCCTCGATGTATTTTGCTACAACGTCATTTCTCATTACCCCTTCTTCTGCTCGCTTTTAAAGAAGAGCCACTGGATGCACACCGTCGTTGATTGTAAGCCGGCAATTGATCACGAGCCAATTCTCCCCGCGGATGGTACTTTACCCTCAGAACAGGGCTCGAGGCTCATTGCGTCGTTACTGGGGTTCAAATTTACACATTATCAACGGAGTGACGCATCTGACTCAACTCCAGACGAGCTTTACTTGATGACCGCTGTCTTAATATGGCACAAGATTGTAAAGCTGCGTGATATACTTCCCCATCTTTCTCCTGATCTTCAAGCCATCAAGCAACACGAGGCAAACTGGAGGCAAGACGTTATGACCAAGGCTGCAAACGCTGGGCCAAAAAACGCCCTCAGCATGGCTGGTGCACTTGATGCCGGTGGACTGATGGGGACTTACACCAAGCCGAATACCAACAAAAATTCCGAGGGCGCATCCACTACTTCATCCACTAAACCGAAATCCATGAATAATCAAAAGGCTGGACTTCTATCGGCTTTGCTCTCAATTGGCGCCCTACATGAATCTATCTTCATGTTATCATTGCCGAATCATCAGTATCTTGCTCATCAAGACCCAAACGTTTCGGCTTTACTATTGAGGTTGGTAGAAGTTGCTATCGACCCGGCCTATAAAAAATGTGAACTATCTGTACAAAACGCTGGCCAAAACCTAGCATGGCCTAAGAAAAGATATGCTGGCGGTCCTACCCATTCACTTATTGATGCAGAAGTTCCAAGGTCGACTCTATCAGCTAGAGTCACTCCTCGCGCCGCCAGCTTGAATGCAACGAGTGTCAAGACGGAGCCGGTTTTCTTCTGGCCTGCATGGAGGGATCGTATCCTTAAAGCCCAAACCAATTCAGAGTTTTTGGATCACGTCTGGCCGTTGCTTCGATTTGTGGGTCCATTTGGTCACATGCACATGGGCGTCTTTCACAAAGTGGCCACGTTGACTGCTGTTGCCGTCCAAACGCCCACAAAAGAAACACCAGGCGACCCACGATGGAATCACATCTTGAGATGGTTCTTGCTTCCAGCATTATCCATGACCCCAGGATGTGTAGCAGCCTCGAACGTGATTTGGAAAGTTTTGCAATCTTATTCGTACGAGGAGAGGTACATGATGTATGGGGAGTGGAAAGATCGTATTTATCAGCGGATCCCCGAGCTCAAAGTCGAACGAGTGAAAGCCGACGCCGAGACCAAACGCGTGCTCAAAACCATGACATTGGACAACCTTAGAGAGAAATCTCGAGCACTGGCCAAACTAGCCTCGTCTAACCCTTGCATCGTGTTCAACGCGGCTCTTAATCAAGTCCAGACCTATGATAATCTTATCGCTTGTGTCATCGAATGTCTGAGGTATCTCAACTTATTCGCCCTTGACGTATTGACCTACTCAATCGTTGAATTCCTTTCGAATCCTGACAAAGATCGATCCAAGTCCGATGGAACCAACATTGCTGCCTGGCTTCAGAATCTGGCCAAGTTTGTTGGGAACGTGTTCAAGCGGAATTTGAGCTTGGATCCAGGAATCGTTTTACAATATATCGCCAATCAACTTGCAACTGGCAATGCCAAGGATCTGATCATTTTACGGGACATGATCAGTAAGATGGCTGGCGTAGACGTTCTTCAAGATCTCTCAGCCTCCCAAGTAGTTGCGCTAGGTGGATCCAAAACTTTGAGAGCTGAAGCTATTTCACCCACCAGCCTTATAGTCAAGAAACCATCGTTTTCCAAAAGTTCGAATCGACTTATGAAGGCTTTGACCGACTCCGGATTGACGGTGCCCTTACTCCTCTTGGTCACCTTGCAGCGACAGAACGCCGTGTTGCTTGCAGATGAAGGCGCGCATTTGAAATACCTCGGTGTTTTAGCTGATAGCGTAAGTTAATATTTGTTCGATCTCCGTAACGTCATCTGATAATTTATGTGCCTTTGTTTTCTTTTTTTGCGGGGTTTTCTCATTAGTGTCAACAAGTATTGTTCCAATACATCGAGTTCCTGCGTAATCAACTTACTTCTCGTAGCATGTCTGATTACGAAAAGGCTTTGCCCTCGATGGAGCTTATGTGGGGTCAATACCGAAACGACCCAGCTATTGTTTTCCAAGTCTGGCGACCTGTTCTATCAGCTACGGTTCGCCCAGCTTTGAAAATCGGTACCGATGGTGAAGTGGTTATCGACGAGAGCCTGGTATCTGCAACGTTGCCCCCACCAGTAGACCAGTCTGTTCAGCCAGTAACGCAGGTTGAAGACGGTCAACCAACGAACGTGGCTAGTAAGCCATCCATTGAGCAGGTTGGTCGCAACCTCTTATCCCCCGGATCCCCCGTCCACACGACTGATTGTTCATTTCTTTAGGCTCATTATCCTAGCAGTTTGCTGCCAACCGTGTCACTCGCGGAGAAGATCTTACCCGAGCAAACACGCAAGCTTGTTGGGTCAGTGGTTTTTTATCATTCCACTCAACCTCCATATTTTCTTACTAACTTCAATCTTCATATACAAAGTCCACATTTCTTCGTGACTTTTTGGCAACTTGAACTCTATGATATCCGAATGCCTGATGAGAGGTACATTTCCGAAACTAATCGCCTTAATGCGATGTTGAGTGATCTTGATCGTGATTACTCTACTGTCATGGTTTCTTCGGTAAAGGAGCTTAATCGGGCTAATCGCTCCAAGATTCTGGAAATCCGTGCAACGCTTACCAAGGAGATGAAGATTCATATCAAACATTATGAGCTGACTCGAGCCCGTTTGGCATCAGAAAAGTCATTTTGGTTTCCCCGTAAGTGAAGCGTCTGCTCTTTTTTTTGTAAATCCACCCGCGCTTACAAATCATTGCTTTGCAGTTTCTGCTCGTAGTCCGTTTCGAGCTCAGCTTCTCGAACATATCATCCAGCATTGTTTCAACCCGCGTGCCAAGATATCACCAGTCGATGCCGCATATACTGCCCAGTTCATCAAAACCCTTCACGGCCTGGGTACGGCCTCTTTCATGACCTTGAAGCTCCTTGACCGTATCTTTAGCTCGGATGTTGGTCCGTCGATATTTCCTTGCAGCGAATTCGAAGCCTCAAACTATGGTCGATTCTTGAAGGATTTATTGCTTCTGGTCAAGGGCTGGTACGACAGTGAAAGCACATTCAAGAAGACTGGACTCGGTAAAGATAAAAAAGGCAACTTCTTACCTGGATTGAGAATGAAGTGGGTCAAGAGCGACAATGCTACCGAAGGAATTGCGGAAAGTGACATGCTATCCTATGAGAATTTACAGAAAGTTGTCAAAAAGTGGACGACAATTATGTCGACAGTGAGTCCTTATTATCCGTTGAAATTTTACCGACTCTCGATTGAGTTGGATTTGACGTTTCACTGTTTTCAGGTCTGCAAGGAGGCCATTCAATCAGGCGAGTACATGTATATTCGCAACAGTATTGCTGTCCTAAAAGAACTGGATGGTTTGGTACCTCTCTTCGAAGATCAGGCGGCCAGTTTAGAAGCATCTGTTACTGAACTTCTCAAGCACGAAAAACGTGAAGATGTTCGGGTGTTGGCTTATGGGTTAGCCTTTCTTTCCCAACAGTGGCTCGTCTGCATCATACACACACTGACTGAAACGCAATGACTCTTAAAAGATATCAATCGATGTTGAAGCGCGCTGCGAAGCACGTCATCAAGGTCGTCCTCCCTCACGTTGCCAAGCTGGATACTGTCGCCGCACAAGGCGCTCACATCGACGTCAAAACTACATCGGTAGACATTAACTCGGCATCGACTGTATCTACAAAGATCAATCCCGCAATGAGCTCCAACCCCACAACCACCCCGTTACCGGTACCAAAACCGGCTATCCCCACACCCCTTTCAGATTCTCGACCCGTCCCGTCTCCTGCTGCTACTACCGCTAGCCGTCCCGCCGGTCTACCTGAGAGGCCCTCCTCCACGCCTACAAGGCTTCCACCACCGGGATCGCGGCACGAAGGTGACAGAAAGCTCCCGAGTGTACCCTCCCGTCCAATGAATGGTAATGGGCCATACCGCAATGGGACAGACTCGGATCACCCTTCGACGACTGTTGATGGTCCCAAGTCTCAATATCCTAGCGCCCCTTCAGTACCCTCTGCCGAAGCAGCTGAAAGAGAGGCGCTTGCTCGGGCCGCCGTCCAACGCTCCCGTAAATTTGCTGCGAAAAACCCAACCCCATCAAGCATACCTTCCACGGATCCCAAATCTATGGGACAGCAAAAGGAAGAGCCGCCTCGAAATACAGGTAAAAATCCAGCACAGTTGTCAGATCGCCCTTACGTACCATCGCCACAGAATCGTCCAGCTGAGTCCGCAAACCGGCCCTCCAACTCGACGCCAACTGGGCCCAAAGCCACTCGATCTGCTAACAGTCCGCCTCGAAGCAATCGAGGGGATGAATTGATGCGTCCTCCTGCCTTGCCCTCTGCGCCAAGGGCCGATAGCCTACGGCGAGACATCTCGCTTCCGAATAATCCCGCGAACCATCAGCATTTGTCCAGCCACCCGCCCTCTCACGTGTCAACAACTTCCGCCAATGCTAGTCCTCGTCCGCGGGATGACTCGGGCAAACGACCCAACGACGAAAACGGATCTGTTCGGTCTCGTGACGAACGCGACCCATACGATCGCCGGGATGAACGAGATCACAGGCGGATGAGAGACGAGCCACCCCGTACCAGGCACCCTAGTGTCGAGTCAATTCGTTCAATTCGCAGTGGTCGTGATAAGGACAAACGTACCGATAGGAGTGACCGTAGTGAGAAACGAAAGCGATCCCGTTCGCCATCTGACCGACACCGTGATCATCGCGAGCGCGATCGGGAACGTGAGCGTGAGAGAGAGCGCGACAAAGAGAGGGAGAAGGACCGAGAACGCGACCGAGACCGTGATCGCAAAGACCGAGAAAAAGACCGCGATCTCAGGCATCGGGAAAAAGACAAAGATCCCGTGCGTGACGATCGTGACAAAGATAGGGAGCGTGACCGAGAGAAACGATCGCATCGTAGAGATCGTGACCGGGATGATAGGCGTCATGACAAAGATAGAGAACGTGAGCACAAGCAGACCAACGATGTAGTCACAGATGATGGCGTTAAGCGTCGGAAAGTTATTCCCTCCGAGCTTTCTGTAGCAGGTGAAGAATCTAACCAACCAT
Organism: Puccinia brachypodii; assembly: GCA_019395275.1. NCBI lineage: Eukaryota > Fungi > Basidiomycota > Pucciniomycetes > Pucciniales > Pucciniaceae > Puccinia > Puccinia brachypodii. Next base: position 8,296 of record LUKR01000861.1, read on the forward strand.
CTCAAGAAAAGTCTGATTCGCGCAAAGACCCTGAACCCAGTCACCCTTCGAAAGGGGACGACCGTAATCCGAGAGAAGCAAACACCGACCACAAGTCTGCAAACCTTCCATTCAATGGTACTATACCATCTGGCCCACGTGCTCTACAACCGGCTGCCATGTCTCCTCGGACTATGCGCTCAATTCCAACTGGTCCGGCAAGCTCATTCCCACCTGGACATCCCGAGCACCCCCGTTCAAAACACTCTAGTAGCTCGACTGACGCAACGCACACGTCTCTAAATGGACATCCAACTAGGAACGTCTCAGGCCCAGACCATGCGAGGAGCCACAATGATGGAGCAGATTCATATAAACCGAGAGATGCTCCCCAAAGTGCCCATGCGCCGGATAAGGCTTCTCATGAAAATGCTAGTTCGACGGGTACGCCAAATAAACCCTCTATGCCCTCCAATAATCGACAATCTGGAGATTCCTGGAGTCCTCACCTTTCGCTACAAGGGAATAACAAGAACATGGAACCCAAGAAAAATCTTAGTATCAGAGGGATGGCAGGTATGGCTGCCAATGCATTGCAGAAAGCCAACGAGGATAACGCGAGAAAAGACCGAAGAGAGAGCATTGAAATTCCTGTTGCTGGGAACCGAGTCGCTCCAATAGACGTTGATGGGGCGATCCCCAAGAAACGAGATCGTGATCGCGACTCAGCCGGTGCTAGCATAGCGACAACACCAACCAGTCTTCTCTCTCGAATGAATGACGGGAAAGTCCAGTATGAAGTGCGTTTTCTAAATTTTGAGTTGTACATCTGTTCTATAAATAAACGTTGACCACTGACTGCTATTCATCCGTTTTTGCTATCAATAAATAAATAGGATTCTGCTACCAAACGCAAAAAAGAAGAAGGTAATGGGCGAGATCGGGAAGGAGCTGAACGTGATGGACATAGCAGTCGGAGGTCATCGATGAGAGAAGGCAGCAAGCAAGAAGAATCGCGATACACTGGAACCCCAAGATCTAACATCCCTTCAAATCAGGATAATAACAATAACAACTCTTCCCCCAAGATTGGTCAAGATGACCGTGTCGCAAGACTCGGAGGCCGCACTTCGCATAACGGTGGTAGAGGAGTAGTTGAAAGAGATCACGTCGAAAAAGGAAATGATGGCGGGCGACGGAAGGAGCGCGAGCGTGGAAATAGCCGAGACAGAGCGAAACGCCATAATACACGGCGTTGATGGCTGTTAAAACTCGCCCATTTTAGTCGAATGGGGTCAGGCTCCTAACACTTTCTTCCTCCGCCAATTTCCCCTTTTTATTATAGCTAGAATATGCATCTTTGATCTTCACTGGAGAAAGTTGATGACGTAGCACAACAGAGTCTCACATTAGATTGTCTTCTGCTTGCATTCACTCATTTTTTCCCCATTGTCAATCTTATCTTGTTTCATTTCCTTCCTTTTCTTTTGTTTCTTATATGATGAAAATGTTGTTTGCTTATATGTACATATTTGTTTCAGAGGAATCATCATAAACACACATACATACAAGCCGATGTGTGAAGTAAAAACTGTGGCAGTTACAAGTCCCATATAGTGTGGTCGTCATTTCACTTGCAGTACATGTACTATAATATTGCTTGAATTATTTTGGAGATGAGAAAGTAATCTGTTGGGAATAACTGGTGGTGTGGGAAAACAATTTGAGAAAAAGAGGTCAGAAGAGTTTCCATGATTGAATATTGAAACAAATGACTTGAAAGGGAGGATTTAGTCACAAGTTCAATTCCACTTAATGTAAATAAACCATGGTGACTCCTTTGATCTCTTTGAGAATAATTCAATATCTTAGTTTGTATAAAGCTGGGTAGAATCTTGTCTCTTCCTCTCATCACAATTATTGTTGCTATTGTAAATTATTTGCATAGGGCTTGATTAACAAGATCCTCACCAGATTTGGAAAACAATCTCTAATGACCAAGCTGATGTTTGACAACATCTTTTATATTCTTAAATCTGACCCAACCCAGCCCAACCCGTTTACACCCTGAGTTCAAATGGGCCATCAAACAGGTAGGTATCCTCAGTGCCCTTTATGATGAATAGTTCTTCACCTTCTCATGTGATTTCCTCTGGAACAGGCTGCAGAATAGTTTTGCCCGCATCTTTCATTGGTGGCCCTCACGACATGAAGGCAAGGTTCCAAGATGCCATGGCTTTGGTACAAACCATGGGAAAGCCCAATCTTTTCATAACAGTAACTTGCAACCCAGAATGGACTGAAATCAAAAACAACCTCCTTCCTGGACAGTCAGCACAGGACAGACCTGACTTTGTAACATGGGTCTTCAATGCAAGGCTGAAGAAGATCTGCAATGAAATTTTCAAGGATGGAATTTTTGGAAAAACAGTAGGCCAAACACATGTCATAGAATTTCAGAAGAGAGGACTGTCTCATGCCCACATCTTAGTGATTATGGAATCACACCACATACCAAGAACTACTGAAAATTTTGATCAGATTTTCAGAGCAGAAATACTCAATCAGATGTCTGAACCATTGCTTTACCAAGCAGTATCAAGGCACATGATACATGGACCCTATGGACCTTACAACACAAATGCACCCTGCATGGTTAATGGTTTTTGCT
>LUKR01000864.1:0-16168 GCA_019395275.1 Puccinia brachypodii
TGCTCTGATTCCCACTCTGAGTGAATGCCAAAGTGTGTACTATTCAGCTTCAAAACATGAATCCAGCTATGCAAACTGTAACAACAACATGATCCCTTTTTCATAAGCTTAAGTGCAACACATGAATCCCTGAATTGAAAATATATCATCAACACATGAATAAAATTGTCTGTCCAACTGATGGATTTGAGGCCTTTTAATTTTCTGGTCAACACATAAATCCCACTATTAAAAAATTTACCCCCACACATGAATACTTCCTTTGTAGATAGTATAGGCAACACATGAATGCCTGAATTTCCAAGTTGATTGTCAACACATGTGTACCATATTTGTATACCTTCTATCCCCAACACATGATTCATTGTAATGAAAATACTATACACGCAGCCACTAGGAATTGCAACAGCATATTTCATGTTTATTCTCAAAACTTCAGAGCATATTTAATGTTTCTTCTCAAAATTTCAGGAAAAAAATAAGCAAAGAATCATAACATTGATTTAACTATACTACTTTAGATGGAATCTGCTAATAGTCTAATTAAAATCATGCAAGATAAACTTCGGACACAGATGCCAGTCAAGAGAGTGAAGGCTAATTTTTACAACCTTTCATGCTTTCATTGTTGATGTAACGAGCAGTCTTCTTGAGCATGTAGGCAGGCCCGTAAGAAAACCCAAGTCGGATGAGAGTCCTGGTGCGTACATCCTTGAAAACAGACCAGTGGTGTAGCGAGTGAGTGGTGACGACCGATCGTGAATGAGAATCATCTGGAGGTATTTGACTAAGCTCCAGAAATTCTTCCATGGTCATGTTGACTGGGTCCTGAGCAATGATGGGTAACTGAGAGGCAACACCCACCCCATTCTTCAATAGCTTGGCTGGACCAAAGCAAAAACCGAGCTGAACTAATTTGGTGAGTCGTATTTTCTTGTAAAACGACCAGTCGTGTAGTGCGTGTGCAATGATAACCGATCGTGATTGAACGTCATCCAGAGGTATATGACAGAGGCGAAGATAATCCTCCATGTTTAAGGGGGCTTGCTCGGAGGGTGACTGGTAGCTGGGCTTGCATCGCTTAGCAAATGGCATGTTGCGGAGGGGAGGGCCGGCTTTGCGCTGCTTGATTTGCCATTGAGCAATTGCAGGCTCTATTTTCGAATTGATTGCGCACACCTTCACTCCTGATTGAGGGGGTGTTGGTAGGGGGGCTGGGTTCTGATAGTCAAAGTCGGGTGTGTCAGTTCTTTGAATGGGATGCTGGAAAACAGAAGGAAATCCCCAAAGCGACTTGCCTCAACTTCGAATGAGAGTGGCACCTTTGGCTTCAACATCACAATTCGGACCAAGCATTTCTTTGAATCCGCGCTGAACCCGGCCGCCATCGCGAAATGACTAAAAGAGGTATCGTTCGTGAGGGTCATATGCTGGTCTGGACCATACACATTGTGGTTTAAGATTTGGCATTGCCAACTAAGCAGCCCGTCTTGCTCGGCAGCCATCAACACCGGTGCAATGCTGTTGAGGGGTTGCGTTGGCCCGAGCTGTTTGATGACGGCCTTCTTGAACTGCTTGAGGGTCCAGTTAGACGACACGATGATAGCGGGGGGCTGTTCTTGAGGTGAGATCTGCTCGTATTGGGGTCGTTCGACTTGGGCCTCTTGAAGGTGCCTTTCGTCGATCCAGATGTCATAATCGAGTTCGACACAAGATTGGATGGCATCGGAGCCGGATACGGGGTCCAAATTGTAACCGGTGGCTCCAGTCTTAAACGTCTCGACCATTTCCTGCGAGCCCGGAAGGGAATCTTCGTACACAGATGCCATGCTGGGGGGAGAGTCGAGTCCTGTACTTGGCAGGATTTCTGTCCGCATGATAAATTCCGGGGGGTTCCATTTGTCTGTGATGCAGGGTTTAGGGCATGGAGCTTGTGTTTTTGAGCGTAAACCTTGATCCTTGTGGGTATCCAAGCTTGTCTACTCGAAAATCCTGGTAAGTTTTGAACCTTGGGAGGATGCTGGAAAATAATCGAAATAAAATCGGGTCCTGAACCCATTTGATTTTTCTTTGCTCCTGAAGTCGAATATTGAACCATACCGGAATTTTTTCGAATTGAAACTCAAAAAGTGCACCCGTGGTGGAGGTGACATTGCATGTGACATGCAATGTTACTGCACATGTTTAACATGTGATGCAATCCTTTTTTTAGTGCAGCTGACAAACCCTCCTCAACCACTCTGACTCCAAGCAGCACACCTGGCAACACACTCTGACTTCCAGTAGCACATCTTGACAAAACTTCCCTACCATCTCTGAAACCCGCACCAACTCAAGTTTCACTCATAGCTTACATAATCAATTCCAATTCCCAACAGGATACTTAACCCTGGTGTTCCCTTCCCCCTCCTAGCTCAGTAGAGACTCATCTTTAACATTCTACTGTGCTAGGTAAGCATTTCCTTTCTTCTCTCTTCTCTTTCTTCTTTCTTCCTTTCATTTTCATTTGTATTATCAGAGAGACTCATCTTTATCATTCTGCTGTGCTAGGAAATCATATACACCTGTTGGTTCTAGAATTGTCTCTCCAAGGTTCAGGACCTTGCCCAACACCTCATCATCATCAAGAACCCCCTTTCAGTGAAGAGCATAAAGACTGCTCTTACACCATTGTTGGTCATCAAATCCTTGGGCTGTCTCCTACCCCTTGCCAACAACTCTGAGCATTGAATCTCTCCGCCCGCAGTAAGTGATTTTGTATTCCTTTTTTTTCAATCAAGACACTGACTGACTTAAGGAAGAGGGACCATCTCACAAAGTTGAAGAGGGAGACTACTAAATGACAGGCTTTAAAAGCATCAAAGGCCTCCCAGTCTCATTAGCCCCAACCTTCCACCTCCCGGTCCCAACCAACTGTATCCCAGTCAACAGAATATTGTGATGTGCCGTCTGGATGGGTGATTGACACTGGCAATTTGTAAGCTGGTATCATTGTCATTGACAGTGCATATGCTGAATTGGCAATGAGGTACTGGCCTGGGGGGACATAAAAACATTATATCAGTGTGATGTTAGCAGAATGTTACATGTGAGAAGTTTCCTTACCATGTTCAAAAAATTGTTTGGCTTCCAAATGAATCTTGATTGACTTGAAGACCATACTGTAACCACATGTTCCAGGCCAGCCAGCCATGTATGAAGTGATGGATTTGTCACATTCACATATGATCTGGCAGTTGATTGAATGCTGCTTGTTGCAATCCCAGTATACTTCACCATCAAGACCGGGTTGCTGGTAAACAGTGGTGCCATCAACAAAACCAATATACCCTTCAAACCCCTCCTTCTTCATGACATCAGATATATCTGCTTGTCTATTCTGGTTGGGCCAGCCAAAAAAAACGTCTGAAAATTCATTGATTGCTTGAATTAACCTTCAGCTGACTTTGATAATAGTATCCCGGCCAACACTGAGATTGTGTGAGAAGTGGCCAACCAAAGAGCCATTGCCGTTTGAGCCAATTTGTTTGAGTGTCAGGGCCAACTGATGGGGGACTGGAAGTTGTGTGTTGCAACTATTACTGTAGAAGACCAGATGGCCTTGAATATTGTTGAGCAGGCAGACAAATCCTCTGCTGGTGGTTTGGACTGCTTGTTTGAAATTGTCCTCACACATGTCAAAAAGCCTGCCAAGATTGTATTCTTTTTGGGTAGTTGGAGGGCCTTGAGATTACAAATATTGCTGATGGAGTATGTAATCAAGAATCTCACCAGCCTCCCTCTGGTCTTTGAATAGCATCTCCCACACAAATTGAAGCCTTGGGTTAGTCAGGAAGAGGATGGTAGCAAATCTTGGGACTGTTGGTAAGCCCTTTGTAATGTCAAGTAAGTTGTCCATTTCTTCATGGTGGTGATAGGCCATGACAAGGAAAACATTGTGGATCAGCTTCTGTCATTTTCTGGGTGTCTGTGTGTTGAAATAGGTTTTTTGGGGGTTGCTATGGAGGCAGTTTGTGATGATGGCTGGCAGGATGGATGTTGTGATTTGGAGATTAAGGTGCACTCAGAATGTTTCCATTGGGGGGGGGCTTAATTTTCCTGACTTGGGTTAAAATTTCAAATTGATGTGTCTTGGATTTAACCCAAGCAGCAGTGTCTGTGGATGCTGAGGTTGCGGTAAAACTTCCTGAGGAAGGGTTATCATGAACCCCGCTATTAATAAAAGATTTTCAAAATGTTCAAATATGTATTTGGTTCATGAGGCATCCGGCAAAACTTTGAAGTATTTATAACTGAAGATTGTTTTTTGATAATTGGTTGACCTTTTTTTTTTTTTGAGCCCAAGTCAAAACAAACTTTTGCCAGACAAAAAATAATGTAAAGGCTCAAAGAACACAGCCAATCCCTTCCCAAAATTTGACCAGACAAACCCAGAGTTCAACATGTCAGAATTCTGGACTCTCCGCTCACCTTTTTATTATTATTCCCTTCATTGTCATCATACGGCCAAGTGGCCAACAGTCATTGTACGGCCAAGTGGCCAACAATCATTGTATGGCCAAGTGGCCAACTCAAAACTCCGTACGGTCAAGTGGCCAAACTAAGTAGTATAGCCAAGTGGCCACTATCCTAGTAGTATGGCCAAGTGGCCTTGTTATCCTGTATGACCAAGTGGTATCCTGTCCTGTCTGGCCAAGTGACCTGTTCCTGTCCCGTCTGACCAAGTGGCCAGCCTGTCCCCCGTCCTGTTGTGTCTAGGCCCCCTTTGGATCTTGCAAGGGGAATCTCTAGTTGTCACTACTTATAATTCTCTTTATCATTTGAAATAAACTATCGAGTCTGAGCCTTTTTGTCTGGAACCACATTCCATGCTCCTTGGTCCTGACCACTCCCCAGAGTCAGCCTTCCCCCCTTTTCATAGCAACAAGCTAAAACCTTAACACAACATTGGATAAAAGTGATAGGGTATTTTGTACTACATAGCAATCATACCACATATTATCTATCTATTGGACCAAAGAAATATACCCGCTGCAGACCGGATGTGTATACGTAACAAAAAGCATAACAAAAATAACATCACAGATGAATACAGAGACGAAAGAGACTACTCGGGTAGGTATATCTTTGATTGTCAACAACACATTCAAGCTGATTCGATATATATATATATATATTTATAATTTAAAGGTTCTCCGATCTATTTGTCTAGAGAATGAATCGAAGCCAAGACCTGATCACGGAGAGAAAAGAACGGATGCAAAAAAAGAAGAGGAAAAAAAAGCAAGAGAGAAAGAAACTGATATCCAAAACAAAACAATTTTTCAAACAAAAAAAATCCAATGTACATAAAATGTCATTGCGAGAGAAAGACATGTAACAAAAGAAGAAGAAGAAAGGGGGAGAAATGGTAAACTCATGATTCGTAGGTCCGCTTGAATATCCATGTGATAGTTCTTCTTCGGTTATTGGGCCCTCCTTTGATCTTCCCAGGCACGTCTCGAATGGCTTTGAATGGCTGGTAATTTAACCAATTGGTCTTCATGACTGTCCAGTGTATTGGCTCTGCGAAGCGGAATCGTATGGCTGTTCATCGTCCTTCCTTCATTGTAGCTCCCTGGTTTCCACTGGGACCCAGCGAATGGCCGGCGATGACGCTCAATTGACTCGTGTTTGCTTCTGCCGGTTTCAGTTCGAACATCATGTGTTGTAGGGTGATGTGGTGTTGAAATCGAATCTGGCGATTCGCCCCTGTCAGACCATCCGTTTCTTGAATCGGGTTCCCCTGGGCTCTCAGTGGTAATCGATAGCACTGGCACTTGATTCTCATACGCATTTTCGCCAAAGGAGCCGTTTGTATCTCTTAGAGTAGGAGTAGGTTCGCTTGTACAACCATTGTCGCGAGTGTCCTGCGACCATGGTTGTTGATAGTGTCGTCCGATCGACTTTTTCGAAACCCTCAGGGTAGATGGCGAACCGAATGAGTGAGGAGTCTGCGCATCCGTCTCAGGATCTGATGCAGAGCGAGTTCGAGTGACTGAGACCTCTTCGGTGCTTCTTTCCCAATCCATAACTCTCCTTCTACTTTGAGTCATCTCCTCATCTTGGTGAGATTTTGATAACTCTACTCTCAGCCTAGAGATTTCTTCGCGGGAAGCTTCCAGCTGATGCTCCAATTGATTGATGTGATTGAGCTTTTCTTCGTCACTCCGTGTCGGCTCATGATTGACGCTTCCGCCACCATCCATCGTACTAGCTCGAGGCCTGCTGTCAATCAATTCCGCCTCGCGTGCTGCCACGTGACGTTCGCGCTCTTCCAATAACCCATATCGTACAATGTATTCTTCGAGTTGGACCGATCGCGCCTCCAATTCTCTTACGTAGCGGTCTTTCCTCTCTCGAAAAGCCCTTTGCGCAGCTCGATTTTGGGCAGCACGTTCTGTTGGTTTGTATCACACCAAATGCACGGGAGAATGGGGCGCAGGGTTAGCAAATGTTCGCAAAGACTAAGAAAAATGATGTGAAAGAGAGGGAGATAGCAGTGACTAAACTGGTATTTTTCAGTGGACGAGTGCATAGGCTGCGATCCTCATCCAAGAGAATTGGATGGGGAAGTGCAACGAGATGGGAGTACGTGCGAGAGCCAAGGGTGTGCTCATTAGGATGCAAGAGATGCGGAGGTTCATGATCGGCCTCGCGAGAGGATACCGAGCATGAAAGACTGGTCGGCTTGAGAGGGTGGCGAGCCTGGGGTTCAGTAACGGGGTTTGCGGTAGGGTGACCATTTTTGACACCATTGCGGGTAATCTTCGGGGAGTGCTGGTTGTTGCCGGCGTGATCCGGTGAGTCCATGGAAAAAGGCGAGCGCAATTCAGGATTGAGCAACTGCCGGGGCCGTTTAGACGGCGGAACGGCAGGATAATCAGAATGATGGAAGGAAGAAGCTAGGATAGGCGAAGAGACCGAAGTCCATTCTGGGCGATAGGTCTGGTAGGATGAGGGAGACATCGAATGCAAATGATGGCTGGATGGAGTGGGAGGGCTTTCAGACTGGCCGGAGGAAGAGTCATGCGAGGATGATTTTATTATAGGGATTTGTCGGTGAGGACGACCCGCTTGCTGGGTAGAATTGAGGGTAGGGGGAGAGGCTGGGGGCTGGGAATAAGCCAGGTTGAGATGGAGGGGCATATTGTTTGTATTTTTAGCTTGGAAAGAAGACTGCTCAGTCCGAACTAGACTACGAGAGGAAGCTTGGGGAGAGAACGATGGCGGAGGCAAGTCATTGAGCAGCGGGGCTAGGGAGCGTAACGAGTGACGACTCGAGCTCTTGGTAACGCAGAGGGATTGAGATGCCATCGGGCTGAGTCGGTTGGACGGAGATGGGGGGCTAGCCGAGCGGGATAATGGGAGCATGGATGCGCTTGCGGTTTCCTGAAGCAAATGCTGGTGTTGATGATATGGATGGATGGGATGTCAGTGTCAAAGTTCTTCTTGTAAGGGATTCATGGCTGAGCGAAGAGATGGTCACACACCAGCGTGTGGAGAGAGCAAGTTCTTTCAAGCTTCCCCAGTAGAATAGTTGTATAGGTGGGCTTATCTGCTGGAATGAGCTGACAAGATCACAGAACAAGGAAGAAAGCGAAAGAATGAGTGAGCCCGGGAGATTAAGGCAGAATATAGTCTATATAATATGGCAGGAACCCACGATCACAGAAGTTGGGCATAAGGGAAGAGATGCTTGCAATGAAACTAACAATATCACAGTGTGGCACACGGAATGGCTCTTCAGATTTGTGAATCAGTCCGGACTCCGAGGAGAGAAAGTTTCTGGTTCCAGTTGGAGGACTAGGAGGTGGCGTCGGTTGACTCTTGAGCTTGGTGTATTTGTGCCGCCGAGCGAGGGAATTTAAATATTTACAACGACGAACTGTCTTGCCAAAAATAATTCCGGCTTTTGGTGAGAGTCCGAGCTGAGTAGAAGATCTGGATGAGATCAAGTTGAAGGATCCGACAAGACATGAATCAGCTTGCGTCACGAGCATACGAAAAATAAATTATCAATGGAATAGAATTCTACAACAAGGAAAGCGGATTCAACGTCAAGTCTGAAGTTTGGGATGAGAATTGGATTTATTTCTGTCATAAATTCAACCAGGAGTCCAGGACCCAGGCCAGCTCGGCAGGATAGTTACGACACCGGAGAACTAGCGAGGCCGGGGGTCAATGGATGAATTTGTCATATCACACTGCTACTATACTACGAGAGTCAAACGTGGAGAGAGAGCTGTTTAAACTCTTTCCTTCAGGTAAACTCCGAATTATTCATTCATATAATAGATATTTAAATTTATCTCAATTCTATATATTATATCTCGAAAAAGTTTACTTTAGTCTCGACTTTCCTAGCCTATTCGATCGAGTAGGGCCGTCACCTTGGTTGTGTGCATACGCAAGACTATCCCAGCTCGTTATAAATAAATATTTATGTATTCGTGGTCATCGTCTGAGACTCTGATGGTACATAAGATTACAGAAGTAAATAAATAGAACACTGTTTAAAACGAATGAAATGTCCTCAAGCCTGATCGACCCTCGTCGTCATCATCATCTTGGGTATTTGTAATCATCATACGCAATATTGATATCTCATACTTTTGTTTGTACATAGATAGATAGTCAGAGAGAGAGAGAGAGGCCAGACTTGTTTGGGGAGATGCTTATATAATCACCAGCAAACAATCAATCCAGGCTGGCAGTGGAGAGAAGGTGGGCCTGAGCAATCCAGGCCGATCGGCATCTTGATCCCGGCTGTATCTCAATAACGTAGAAGCTAAAGAGTTCATATCTGTGATATTTGAATCTGGGTAATAATAAAAAAGAGTTGAAATTCAAGTTGCCAAGTTGGAGATACTTAAATATGGTATCTCATAGATCTCCTTGGCTCCATGATGAAATTATGCTCGAAAAAAAGAGGTAGATCAAAGAACAGAGAGAGAATGAAAGAAACTTCGATTGGAGAGGAAGCTGGCTGCTGAAACTAAAACATAAAAAAAAAAAGAAGAAATAAAGAGCAAACCCAACCCACCGAGAGCGGAACCTATTCAAAAGTAATGGCTATAAGTTCGCCACGAAAATCTCAGTGGCCGCAAGATTGCTGGTATACTTGATATGTTGGGCACCCGCCAGTGGTATGTGAGTACGCGTGACCGTCGATGGGTATGGTGCGGCCGGGAATGAAGGTGGGTTGTAGAGGAGGTCTTAGGCTTGGGCATGTGTCAACCAACGGAATTCGCGAGTGGTAGTAATTTCTAATTTGTTGGCAAATCAAACTCTTCCGAATAGTTATCACATCATCATCATCGGCATCCCTTCCGGCCTGTCTTGATCCTGAGAATGGCGTCAGTTAAAAGATGAACTGATCGAGTCAAAAGTCAAAGAAACTATTTGTATTGGTATCTATTGGTACTATGAGAACCAAGGCAATTGATATGATTGAGAGAGAAACTATTCGGAGTGGCTCGAAAAGTTAGTGAGAGAGGAGATGGGGGATGGGAGCTGAGTCCGAGTAAGAAAGCACCGGTAAGCTGGGTAACCACTATGTATGTAGTGGGATTATGAAACGGGACACAGGGAGTCAGAAACGAGTGTGACTTTGAGGGAAAGTTTCCCTTTTCAACTATAATTTATTAAATAAATGATTGACCCCAGGCCTAGGGAACGAAGCCGTGGGCGTGGTACAGAAGCTGGGAAGCGCGATCGACGTCGATTATTTTTCAGTTCGAAGGGGAATCGGGATGATCATCTCGAAAGTTTAATGGCGATGATGATGGACATTTGAAATCTGATACATAAGCGTAACGCATTTATGTATACACCAGATACATACATAAGCCTAATGTACTTCACTAGTAAGAATTAGAGTTTCCAGCCATCCTTCACAACCCATACAGATACGATGTGCAATTAACTTCAACACAGTTAAATAAATAAGGACATAACGGCTGGAAACTGCGCGCGAGTCTCATCACAAGTCCATACATACAGGCAGCTATCACCGAGCTATCACTTGAGAATCGAGATCCCGGAGACAGGCCACCATCATCCTCACATTGTATAATGCATACAGACGGCCACTGGTCGCCCCACTTCATACAAAATACCAGCGGCGTCCATACATCATTGTTTACCCAACGGATGATGTTTCTGACGAATCGTCGATCGGCCAACCAATAGGAACCATTTTGATTGAGGGAGAGTTGCACTTACAGACTCCAGGAAAACCCTCCGTGATCCAATAAGATAATATTATAGATATGATACATACAGATGTGGTCCCTTATCGGGGTTTAGATACACCCCCAATCTATGATATTCATAGCCGGGTTTTCTACTAACTTAACCAAGTCCCTCCTCATTTATGAGGGGGGACGCTGTCTCGCAGGGGCCCTCCGAAGTCGGCGCAATGCGACCACGTGGTTTCCCACTCGGTAGTAGAAGGGAGGGTTTTAGTTAAGTTGGGGTTTTCTACCTGCATAGTGATGGGCCCTCTAGGGAAACACTGGTGATTACACGGTACATTAACAGAAATTATAATCATTCATAGGCAAGAAGCGCCAAATAGACGGAGCCGATGAGGATTCAGAGCAGCCAACCTGGCCCAACGTAACTCTGTTGTATATCTAGCCATAAGTCTAGACGATACCTAAAGCCTGGCTCTTGCTGCGACGAAAGAAAAAATAAGTTGAGCAGAGCATCGAAGATCTACGATTTGTATCATCCTGTTTATGCTGCTGCAGCATGGATTTCTGGATACCTTACCTGAATGCTGTATGCTTATGATATCATTTCAAACAGGCTTCAAACCTATTCATTGCGCACTTCTTTGGATTAGGATCGCAAATGTTATAACCAACCCTAAATATTTGATAAAGTCAGCGATCCTCAGGGCCCGGATGAGAGTTAAAAAATCAAACCAAACTTAGTGGCACTACGGATAGCTCAGCGCCAACCCTAATGAACGTCGAATCACCAATACATCCACTACTCCGCTAACAATCGATCGACAAGAGGGTCTAAAGGTGGAGGCGTTCATGTGATCGTTTACATGATATTTTTATAAATGCTTAAATTCGAAAAAAAGTTATATTTAAATAAATATGTGAGGGAACAGCAAGGAAGTTGGACTTGGCAGCATAAAATGATTGCCTCCAGATCCACCTCTTCGCTTGTGGATACCGGTCCAGGCTTTTTTTGTCTCCTCGATAGACCAGCCCACCTCGCTTGAATGCGATGGCGATTCATCAAGATTGGCTCCACTGTACTCTAGACGCTTCTCCGATCTATAAACTATTGTAGATGGAGAGTACTCCATCGGAACAAGGAATGGTTCAAATTCGCAGGTGGCACGTTCTTCAGTGATGGACTTCGCCGGGTAGCAATTGGTGAGTTGATGACGCTGAACAGACTATTGATTCGATATAACGTGCGATTGTGGTCATGGCGCTGGTACTTGTTTCGGAACACATATCATTTAAAGTTCAAACTGTTGGAACCCTAGTGGCTTTGAGCGAGGCATGATAGGAGGATCAGCGGGTGAAAACTGGTTTCAAAGCCCTCCGTCTCCTGCCTGCACCTGCAACCCAGGTCAGGTCTTCCTATCCTGCCAACTCTTACCCGAGCGTAATCCTATTTGCATACATGCTTCCGATACTCATTGGGTCATAAACTGTACATTTGCACCTATCATTTGTTTTCAAAACATCAACACCGGCGGACACCAGCAGGTTTCCTATGTGTTGTTGTCGCGTTACATTTAGAGGCTAACTCGCCGCGGGGACGGTCACATCAACGCGATATGCCTCGTCGGCAACCGAGTTTGTTGGTGCAGTCTGACAAGAAGCTGTCAAGCGTTGGGCGCAATTTGGCAGCGGGTGAACTAGTGAAGCTCTGCTGCATTGATCTGAATTGATCACCTTGCCCGCCCTCTCCAATTGCTAGTGCTGGGTGAATTTCTCATACAATTATCTTATAATGATGTTATCGAACTTAATTCATACCGTCATTCATCACCTCTCCGAAGAGCTTCGAAGGCCGGGCTGCTTGCTTATCAGATCACTCCTATCTATTCGGGGATCTCATAAACTCATGACCAGGTAGTTCTCGCGTTACTGGCCGTGGCGCGGAATGAATCAATCCCGTAAAACCTAAAACAACATGGAATTGAAAATGCTGAGTGAGTGTAAATGTTGTGCGCCTGGAAGCCGTTGTGAATCAGCTAATCAAGCCAGGCCTAGCCAGGCTCGACACTTGTTTACGTTATCATTCCACATGCTCTATGCAGCGTCAGCCGCAGGCTCAAAGCACACGGGGGCTCCTTTTTAACTTTCTTGACTTTGACTTTATCTTTTGACGTTTGCTTTCAGTTTCATTCTCAATCCTGGCTTCCGTAAATTTACTCAGCTAATATTTGAACGGCAGACTTTGATATAAAAATGTGTTTCTATGGGTAGATCCTTGTATGATTATTTAAGAACGAAATTTCATCAAGCCGACCGTAACACGGTTGCAAAATTATAATTTTATTTATTGTAAATTCAAGTCTTACTTTGTGAGAATGCCTAGCCGTTACATTCAGCAGAGTGAAAGACCTTGATTATACTTGTTGTGGCAATGTGCTCACGTCTGACTGGTCGTAGATGAAATGCGATTTATGAGGTGTAATTGTTGTGAGTAGGTCGCCCCCCGTCTATGCTGGATATATGACTTATTCTGGGCGCATGCTTTGCCATTTTTATGCGATTCCATCAACAAGTCAGCGCGAATCACTCAAACACAAATGCTTTCTGCCGACTTTATTATTAACCTGCTCGATGTATGACAAGGGGATGACTGCTTTACTTGAAAGATGCTTAGATTCAATTCTCTAACAAAACTAGTCGGTCGAATGCCGGATTATAACAGCTTCCGCTTAGAATTATCTCCACACCAGAAACTAACAGTGGCATTAAAGAAGCTCTTTTCGTCAAAAAGCCTCAGGACTCTCTCGTGCTTCCGATTTTGACTTGCTGTGGTCGGAAAATGCCGGTCTTCTTGGGCTGAGGCAGGGAGTTGGACTCCACACGTGAAGCTCACAGGAAGAAAATCGAAGTTGTTATGAACTGGGACGGTATCAAGGTCAACCAAGACCTACAAGAATAATCGGCTTGAAGTTGCTCCAATCAAGCGAAAAGTCCGCCGTGTTAAGTGCGATAAAATTTTTAGTGACGACGAGCCTGGAGGAGATACGACCATTCGGCTTCAACGAAACATTGTTGAGGACCGGTTTGGAAACAGCGACGTTAATATGTAGCTTTTAGTGATACAATATCATGTGAAAATATCACGCAGTCAACAGCGAAGTTGCATTGAGGTTCTATGTGCACAGATGTCAGCGAGGGAAAGAGTACTCGAACTGGATCGATAATGGATGGCGATTCAGTCCATAAAGCTTTGGCTTTTGCAATGGATGCCATAGGTATCCCCTCAATCTTCCAAAAGTCGTCTGGCTCGATGCTCCGCCCCCGTCTGGAGCATTATCAAGCTAGTTTAGCTGGAAAGTCAAGTTTAAGATCACAGATCTTATGATGGACAGCTTTTCTGACCAGTAGAGTTTGGACAAAGGGATCAAAGATATGGGAAGACATCAGATGACATTACTAATAACGATAAAACATAAAAAAGATCGTCTGGCAAGTACACTCAAGTGTCGGAAGAGGAAAACGAGCCGTGTAACATCATATAATTCAAGTAAAACCGCAGGGTAGGGTGAGACTTTGGGTTTGAGTTAATAGTGGCGTAAATACTGGTAAAGGAGATAAAGAGACTTTGAGACGTAATTTAGACTGAAGAAACACGAAGGGCATGAATAGATGGCCGGTGGATGAGGGGTGACTGTATACTTTTATGAAAATGGGGTTAGCTCCACAAGACTCAGAGATGATAAGAAAAACTACCAAGATTGAACTAAGAGTTAGAAGGAGCTGGAAGGGACTGTCGAATGAGCGGTCGTCCGAGAACAAGTCCCAGTTCTTGCGAGTAATGCCCTGGTATCAGACGGACAAGTGACCCTATGACATGCCAACACCAGAGGTTTAGCCAATGGCACAGGCCTGTCAAGTCAGCGAACGGATTGATCTCTGCCAGCTTACTAACTGATAGAACCGTCCACCATTTCTCGGGGAAGCCGTTCGAGCATGAGCTGAATGAGAACTAGGTGAGGTTATGGAAAAGCTCTCGACCGAGAACAGGCGAGAATGATAACCTGTCTGCGTCGGGACCAGCTTGTTCCATCGAACAAAAACCTTAATTGTGCCGAGTGCTAGAGTCCCAATCGAGCAAGTCTTCCAGTGGTTCTAACTCGTCCTCGTCCTCGGCGACGCAGACCTCGACCGCGCCAGACTGCTGCCATACCGGTGGATTATACGGTGTATTGGTTGCCGTACAGGTCAAGGACAACTTAGCACGGTAGGAGTTGACGAAATAATAGCGCTGGTGGCGCTGATCAGCATCCAGAGCATCTTCGGATGGACAGTAAGGGGAGCGCTCCATTTGGATCTGTGCCTGGGCCGAGAGTTGCTGCAGCTCGAGTTGGCTGGGCACTTGGCCAGAGGGTCGGATGAAGAGGGGTGAGCAGGGAGGAGTCCGACAAGCGACCGAGCGTTCGAGATGAAAGGGCGACGGATCGTGGTGATGAATGATGGATGAGTCAGATCTATCAACTAAGGCTGAACACTTGAATCCTCTCGCCGTTCGAAACCTCCTTGGCGCAGGCGGGGCGGAGAAGCGTAAGAGTGACTAAGAGGATAAAGACATTAATCATGGCTGACTCATGCGAAAGCCCCAACGGGCGAGGAAGAGGGGGAAATGCGACATACCTTAGGAGCAGCAGCGGGTGGATGAGTGATTTGATTGAAGGATTGCTGAAAGAATAGCTCGAGCTGGTCGAGGAGCTTGGTGGAAGACCGACCAAAATACCGCCCGATCGGATTCCGGTGCCGGAGCTGATGCTGGTAGGTAAGGATGAGGAAGACGAGTGGGCGAATCAGACTAGACCAGTAGCATGATTTGGCAAGATTGCCGAGGAAGGATCGCAGCAGAGCCTGATCACGATTTGGCTGAGGGATGATGACCAAAGGCTGAGAGGAGAGGAAAAAGGCCGGATTGAGTTGGTAAGCCAGGTTGAGGGTGGAGCTGAACCGGTTAACCCGGCAGAGTTGATTCAACAGACAAATGGCTGATGGTGATGACTCAGATCGGATTGGAGAAAGGTCGGATGGATCGGCTCGGGGGATCTGATTAGAGTAATCAGCAGCATTGTCACAGAGCATGATATGCTGATTCATGCAGTAGAGAAGAGGTTTACTAATAACCGGCTGAACGGTCTTTGCAAGTGATTGGCAAACAGATCGACCGGACTGAAGTCGATCGAGTGGTGGGAGATGATCCGACTGGAGTAGGATGCGGTGTTCGAGTGGATCAGAGGATGAAGGGGGTGATCGAGTCCTCAGCATCTTCACTGATCAGACTCTCGGATTATATGAGGGGGATGTGGGCAGCCGCAATTCGGATTCGGAAAGGGACCGGACCAATCCAGGCCCTGGTTTCTTCCTCGATCGGTCTCGCCTATGAGCTGATCGACCCGAGCTCTCTTCGCAGCTCAGGAGCGAGAAGGCGCGCTCCAAGTTTGGGCTGGCCAAGTGTTTCTACAGGCTGATCAAGCGGTCCGAAGCAGTCAGTCATCCATTTGCAAATATCTTAGTCACACACATTCAGGTTTCTATAAATGATGGAAGTGGAAAGCGGGGGTTCACGCCAATTGTAATTTACATTGACACCAAGCCCGGAGAGTGAGGTTGACGGAAGATAGTGATATACCTTGATGATATGCGGGTCAAGTCTGGTCACAAAGTCAATATGAATGGCTCGAAAGTTGTCGGCTGTGGACAATTTGACAACTTGCTCTTCTCGCCCTTTGCTGTGTGCTTTACTCTTCTTTGTGCGGAAAGGGTGGGGGTGATTAGGTTTGAGTTGGTGATAAATCTGCAGAACTGTGCGTTGCTCTTTGTTGTTCGCGCCTGTATGCGTCTTTGTCAATGCATTATAACTAGTACTGCATAAGCCTGGTCTTGTC
>LUKR01000865.1:3028-16168 GCA_019395275.1 Puccinia brachypodii
GGGTGTGATATTGGAAAAACATCTGCCAACTGACTGTCAACGGTTGTTGGGTGTTTGCCAAAAGGCGGGTATTGTTTTTCCAAGCCTCTAAGGCTCTAACCTTATGATTTGAGAAAAAAAATGAATTAAATTCAAAATGTGTGTGAGAAAAAAAAAAAAAAATCCAACTTTATCAAAGACATATTTTTCAAAAATTTATATTTTATTTATTTATAATAATCTACCACAGAAAAAGAAGAAAGAAGAAAGAGAGAAAACATAATTTTAATTCAAGTGAGAGAAGAGAAGAAATAAGTGCCGATGAATTTCGAGAACGGATTGGACCCCCCCGATGAAGAAGTTTAACCCACACGACGTCCAATCCACCAAATTTTACCTCACCTCCTCTTTTCCAAGAAGAAAGATAATAGTAGTAATGAAGTGTCCCACTTGCTTGCAGCAGCCTCATTTGTTCCTTTGTTCCTTGCAAAAAAAATAAAATAAGAGGAAGGCTAAATGTGTCACTTATTAGTCCCTCGAATCTCGATTATCATCAGCTTGATACATTTGAGGAGTGCGAGATGTCCGGATGGATAGAGAGATCCAGTGGACATTTGATTAAGTGACATCTCCAGTAGAAAGTACTACCAATTGGCCACCATGCAAACCTTGTCCTTTATCTTCTCTTCCACTCGAATAGTCCATCCAGCTCGTCCCGTCTACCTCTATCATCCTCTCCAAGTTCTTCCCGCTCCGTTTTCCTCCTCCTCCCCTTCCCACCGAGAAACAAGAAGAAAAAAAAGAAACAAAGAAAGATGAAGAAAGAAAAAAGATACAACATCAAATCATGTAAGAGAAAAAGAGATAGTTCTTTGCTTTAAGTAAGTCATAATCAAGTTAGAGAAAAAGGAAGAAAAGAGAGAGAGAGAGAGGGAAAAAGAGGGAATGAAAAGAAAAAAAAGAAAGGGTGCTGGAAGTGAAAGAGAGAGAGAAAGTGAAGATTTTGACAACAAAGACTGATCATCGATCTTGCAAGTAAGCAAATGCCTTTTTTTAAAAAAACCTGAGACCATACAAGTAAAAAAGAAAGTAGACTTTCTCTCTACTTATTGTCTCCCCCGCCCGTTCCCCTAACTTCGACTTGATTTAATTCTAAGAAATAGGGGCAGAAGAAGAAGCAGTAGTACTGATTTTTCTCCTTTTCCTTCGACCTCTATTAGTCCCATAATCCCGACCAATATTACCCTGACTGGTAGAAGCAAAAGGTCCATCGACCGCATTATTTTTTCTAAAAGGTCCAGGTTGTTGTTGTTGATGATGATGATGATTAGATTCTTGAGATTTACTAGCTTTAAGTTGTTGATAATTACTACTTCTGAGTCGTTTTCTGAGCATCGATTTAGAGACTTGATCGGTGTGGGCATGATGCGTGAGTGGGACTTGATGGCGTTGTTGTTGGTCTTTGGGATTAAAGCTATTATCGTTCAGCGGAGAAATTCTTCGGTTGTGACGGAAGATACGCCGATCCTCATGATCGTCCCGCTCATGGTGATTTGACTCCCGATCATGATGATGAACTTCGTGATCATGGTCGTCATCGTAATTAAGTGATATGCCATTGTCGAAGGAATGTGATTGGATGGGGGGAGGTTGATCGTTGTCGAAATAAAACCGTTTGGAAGAAGAAGAAGAAGTTTTTCTAGCAGCAGCAGGAGGAGGAGGCAGGAGACTAGTCGAGGAAGAAGAACTCTCAGAACGAGGTGGAATGACGATACTATTACTGCCACTGATGGGCGCTGGTGGTGGCAAGACTTGATGAGCCTTAGTGGCTGCAAAAGTTAACGCGGCATCTTTCCATTTTTGTTTAATAAGTTTACCCGGATTTTTGCCCTGTTGTTGATCCTTAGTAGACCTTCTTTGGTTTGCTATTGAAGGTGATGCCAAAGAGATATCTTGAATGTTGGAATTTGGTGAATGGTGTGGTGGAGGGGAGGTTGTTGAGGAAGTGGGTGAGCTGGATGAGAGTGAAATACTTGGTTGGACTGAGTTGCCGTTTTGCTGAAGCTGATTCTGATAATACTGTTGATAATTATTATAGTGATTGTTCCTTCGAGCTCCAGTTCTCCATTTCTGTTGTGAATGTTTACAAGAGTCTTTAGAAGAGAATGCGTTTTTACCGGAGTAGTAGTCAAGATAATGTTGGGTAGAGACCAGTTGGCCATTATAGATTGGCAGTCGGTCACTCGAGAAGTTTCCGCCCTTGTATTTGATCAACCGTTTGAGAGGGATCGTCGATGGATTTGGCGGCGGGGGTGAGGGTGGTGGTGATGGAGGTGGGGGAGTGTTGGGGAGAGGAGGCAGGTAGCCGCTGAGGTGGGGGAAGGACGCGTTATCGAGACGAGTACCTTTCGGAGGTAGGGGTATTGCGCTTTTGGCGAGGGCCTCATAGCCGGGTACGAGCATTCTTAGAATCTCTTCCTCCTCCTCTTGTTGGTCATCGTCACTACAGGAATCTTCTTCTCCCGGTGATCGTCCTCTATGCATCTCCAGTATTGCTACGGATTCCCAGTCGTGAACTTTGTGTGAGCCCTCAATTCGTTCTAATATACTTTGGAACGGGCCGTGTTGGGCGTCCAATGGGATTGCATAACCAGGCGGATACTGTGAAAACATTAACATGGATGGGCGTGTGGAAGAATGAGGAGGTGGGGCAAGGGGGAGGCGGAATCAAGGGTCAGATTAGTTGAAGAGACAGCTCGTCTTTGTCTTTGTGTAAACAGAGGTGATACGTACGCCCCATTTTTCCATCCATTGAAACCATGGCATCGGCCGATAGGGGTCCATATAGTGTTCGTCGGGCATTCCACGCGTCTGTTCCCAGAAAAGTGCCTCTCTGAGTGCTGGGGAGACCTTTCCGGCGCGAAGGCTAGAGGCCAGGGTCCTGCGACGGTCGATAGACTCCGTGATAGATTCTTCCGAGCTAATCCCCTTCAACCTCAATGTCCGGTTGTTTTCGTCTTGGTGCGGTTGCTGGCCATCATCCAGACTGCCATTCTCCCGTTCGTTTGAGTTGTTCTGGGCCTGAAAGATCTGTCTGGTCAAACGGATCAATGGCTCGTTACGTTCCGATGGACAACCGATTAAGGCATGGCTGGGATCGCCACAGTTGAAACATCTTCGTATTTCGAGGGGGTGGAGACTCTTATCATCCGACCGCGTACCCAGCACTTGTTTCGCCTGGCTCGAGTATTGGTACTCTGGGATCCACGAGCATTGGGCAAGTTGAGAGGCTTGAAGAATCGATTGTGGGAGTGGTTCCTGGTCGTCAACGAACGGCTGGTTGTGGGATGGTGCCCCGTGGCTCTGCTGCTGCTGGAGGTGGACTATCCCAGGTGAGAATGGGTCGTAGGATGGCTGGTGCTGCTGGTGGGCTGGTGGGCTGAAGCTTGCTGAGAGCAGGCCGAACTGGCTGGCCAGGGGGGAAGCTGAGAGCTGGCTGAGTGGCTGCCCCACGTCCGGGTAGATGGGGGACTGCTGCTGCTGGTACAGTTGGCTGCAGTAGAACGCCTGCCGGTAGTAAATCTCGAATAGCTGGTGCTGGTACAGTTCGTCGGCAGCCTCCTCAGTGCTTGTCCTTGTTGCTGTTGGCTCATCCATCTCGGTTGTTTCGGCTCCACATCACATCTTCTTGGATTCCGATGTACCCAGAAAGCCAACCCCGGGCCTCGGCCGGACCAGACTGCCCCGCTCGGCACGGAACGGCACCTTTTGTTGCTCATCACCGCATGCCAGTCCTCAATATCCTAATCAACTACATACATACATAAATAAATCATTTCAACTCTGGCTCAAGGATAGAGCACATTCAAGGGGATGTCAAGCAGATGAAATCGAGAGTACACTACACACATTTAATTTCTATAATTTCTTGACTGTTTGTCGAGACAAGCAGAGAGATTTAGATAGAGAGACCTAGACAGACACATTTTCATACAACCGACATGTTTTTAATAGGATTCATTCAAGCTCAGGCCATTTTAAAGAAAGATTGACAACAAACAAAGGCTAGAAACTGGAATCTCGGAGTCATTGAAAAGCTACGAGTTCTTGCATGTCATTAGCAGTCAACAATCCATTCAGGATTAACCCAAAAGGAAAGGTTGCGCGTTCATCACAGACAATGGAATGAGGCTGATCATCATCATCAACAGCATAAGTATTGAGAGAGCCAAATGTAAGAATTGAGTAATTTAGTTGATAACCTCGCCCTTATGATTGCGTTTCAATGAAGGAGAGGGGCGGATTGCAGTAGGATACATGCTGGAGCTGCTTTGGGCGAGCATTGGCTTGATTGACTTTGGGTTAGTCTGGCTAAACCTCGGGGGTGGAAGCGAGGTCATAGCACCTGGTGAGGGTGAGATATGAGTCGAGCCTGAGCCTGAGCCAGAGGGACGGCTCAAAAAACCTGGGTTAGCATGGCCGGTCGGGCCAGCCTGGAAGCCGTGTCTAGCCCGGATCTCGACCGAGGAGTGGTATGATGATGGGGCTTGAGCGCTCGGTTGATGGCTATCGTGAACGCCTTTTGTTGGACGGTGGATAGCTTGCCGATAGTAAGAGTATGAAGATGAATGTTGATGCGTATCCTGGGAATGTCCCATCTGATGCTGTCCGAGCTGGTGCTGCTGCTGGGCTGTCACTTGGTGTCTAGCTTGATGTGAGGAGATCGGGCTATTGTAAGGACCTGTTGGATTGATACATGTTCGGACGAGGATCGGTTGCGGTGGTTGGCTTCTGCTCATCTCGGCAACATTCTGTCGATTTTGACTCAGTTGCTTGATCAGCTGTCTAGCCTCATTCATTCGCATCACTTGTTCTTCCTGTCCCAAAGATCTCGCTGAATTCAATAAAGAATCAAGTGCTGGGCTCTGCAGCGCCTTTGCCTTAGAAGTCAGCCAAAACTGTGTAAAGAAATCAAAAGGTGAGAGGTTAGTTTGACAAACTGGGCCGCTGAATAATCCACCTCCTCAGCTAATCGGGAAGGATACAATGAATATCAACAAAACTCACCCAGAACTGGTCCATCTTGCGTCGACTATCCTCATTGCTGAGGCCTTCCAGCTCAGACACATTAATCCTTGTGACCTGGCTGACTTTTGCTGGCCGATATGAAGATTCATGGCGAGGCTTGGGTGACTCGTCAAGAATATAAGTTTTTGTCACGGGGTCGTAGTGCGTTGACCCTCGGCCGCCTTTCGGTCGAGAGCTCCCTGAGCCTCCAGCGACCGGGGGCAAGGTCTGATGATGATGGTCGGGTAACTCGGGCTGCGGAAGCAGAGCGCTGTACTTCTTCTGCCACTTTTCTTTTCTTCTTCGAGCTTTGATCTCTTCTTCGGCTTTCCTATTTTGCTCGAGTTGCTCCGCAGTCGGTGGAGGAGCCGTGAGTTCCATCAGATCTGGAAGCGCTTCGGGTTCTCCTTCCGAATCACTCGACTCGCTGTTCACCTCTTTCAGAGACACTGGTTCATAGTTGTCATCTCCTTGACTACTCATATCGCCATCCTTCCATTTCTTCTTTTTGGGCGAATCGAGGTCAGGCAGAGGCATATTGTAGTCGACATCTTTTCGTCGGCGGTGTCCCCGGCCCGTCCCGGTCTCTTCAGGATTCTGTTTGGCCCGCTCAGCCTCGTTGGCCTGTAAAATACTGTCCCAGAACGATCGTTGATCTTGGGCGTTGCCTGCATCCTTTTCCTGTTCCACTGCATCGAGAGTCGTCAGGCCTTTGTCTCGACCTTCCCATACTCTTGCAAAGGCGAAGGATTTATCAGGTTTCGCGGCGCCATCTGCTGCCTCTTTAGGCTTGGCTCCTTCGGCGGTACGTTGTATCAAGTCATCCAGCTCTTCATCAGTGTATCGTACGTCTTTCTGAAGGGCTTCATCGGATGCGGTTAATACTGGATAAAAAGACGCAATCAATCAAGTGGCCGACTCCTGATAAATGAGGAAATACTCACACTCTTGCGCGCCATATTGAAGGATGCTAGCAACGTCGTTAGCTTCGATCTCCTCTTCCGATGCTTTTTGAATCACAAGATGATCCTTTGAGTAGAATCTATCAGCCTGGGTATCCGGATATATACATCACTGTCAATGGGGGTGGTCAAAGTAAAACATACCAGCACGAGTTTTCTCTTGCCAGTTTGAACAATCTTTTCTTCCGCTGAGCCTTTGACCATTAATTTGAAGACTGAAACTGGTTTCTTTTGACCAAACCTGTGGGCGCGACTAATGGCTTGTAGATCATTGTGGGGATTCCAATCTGGGTCTAGAACAATGACCACGTCAGCGGTGGCCAGGTTGATACCGGCCCCTCCTGCTTTAGTTGACAATAAGAAGATGTTGTAATTTGAGTTTTTGCGATTGAAGTTATCGATTCGGGTTTGTCTGTCCAATTGTGAAGTGCTTCCGTCCTGAAGAAGAAGAAATGGACTTCAGTACGAGAGATAAAGCATGAAGCATGTCAAACAAGGAGAAAAAAAAGTGGAATAGCCGACGAACTAAACGCAGATAATCCATTTTTTCTCCATCAAGGAACCGTTCCATGACGTCCAAAAACATGGTGACTCAAAAACAATGACATGGCCCCAGGTATCAGCATCCCCCACTCGGGTAAATAAAGTGTCGCCACGGAAACGGGAAGACAAGCCGTCAAGAACTCACATTGTGAAAAGATTAGCATCCGATGACCACGGGCCAGAAGCTTTGGCATAAATTTCCGCAAGAAGACTAATTTCGCGGAGGCTTCGACCAAGTTTTCTTGGACTTGCGCACTGGAAACATCGCTAGGTTCGATTTCACGATCATAGAGATATGGGTGTGCTAGCGTTTTCCTCAGCTGCATCAACAGGTTTTGGAAGCCCGCTCTAGTGCTCTTCTTTTGCTTTGAGGCTTTGGAATATATCGACGTGATCAGATTGGCATTTCTTGAAAGGAGACCGCGGTAAACCTGAGCGCAAAAGGGGTGCGAGACTGTCAAAATTGTGGACCGGTAATCAACAGCAGGAACGTTATAATTCTCACTTGTTTCTGCAAAGGTCTCATGGTGATTGGGACGATGATTTCTGTAAGGGGAGGGAGATCTAAGGCTGTCTCCTTAGTTCCTGTAAAGATTTCAATTCAAGCCGTCAGTCAACGGTACACGAGCTTCATACAAGGAATGCTCTCACTTCTAAGCATGTAAGGCCTGATGATAGTTCTTAGCTCATCGATGAGTTCCGGAGTTAAGCTGAACATAATTTCTGGGTTAGTATCTGGCAACAAAGCTGGGAAGAAACAAGAAGCTCACGCAGAATATCGAAGCTCCATTTCATCAATGACGCTGGGAGGATACTCCTCCGGATTCAAAAACGACAGTAAGTTGAAAACTGAAAAAATACATAATCATAGCTAATCAGTCCCTGCAACATAATCTAATTTTTGGGGGAGTGAGGGACATACGTTCTCTCAAGTTATTATTAAGCGGCGTGCCTGACATTAGAATTCTATGTCCAACTTGGAGACTGTTCAAGGCCCGAAACAAGCCGCCCTTGGGTCCGGATTTCAGACGTTGGCCTTCATCTACAATGACGACTTCCCAGCGTTGAACCTCGCGTAGTAGATGGGCATGCTTCTCTGCAGATTGGTAAGTTGCTAGCACGACGGCTGCTGCTAGTTGTCGCTTGGCTTTCCCTAAGGTTTTGAAAAGCTCCCAATGCTGCACAACTTCGCAGGAGTCAGAATCTCCAGGAAGTGGAACACACTTCACGTCCGGGATCCATTTCGCACATTCACGGGACCAGCTAAATCAAAGCAACAATCAATTGAAGAACTAAACAGGAGGAGTTGGAATCGGCGTACTTTCCCAGCGTACTGTTCGGCACTACTATCAGGAATGGCATGCGTCGTTCCTTGTTCTTCAAAATGGCAATGAGCGAGCATATTTGCACAGTTTTACCAAGACCCATTTCGTCAGCCAAGATGGTGGGATGTTGTCGATGCCAGTTACTTTATTCGAAGAAGAACGGCGTCGATAAGTCAGATGATCATTTAACGTTCAAAGAGAGTTTCGAGGCTTTGAACTTACTAGTAGCAAAAATTGACTCCTTCCAATTGAAATCCCATCAGTTGATTGGGAATGAAATCTGGTTGTTTCTCGAGCGCAGTAAAAGTACTCTGCCCACGGGGCGCGTCCAACTTGGCTAGCTCACTAGAGGTCTTGACGGTAGGAACAACAAATTTTCGGAATTGCATGTACCTCTTCAAAGCTGCCATGAATGCTGGGAAATATGGCGAGTCTTTGGGTGTTTTGTCAGACCAAGTGGCTAAAAGTAAGGAAGAATCAGCCTATATTGCCTAGCGTGATCGAGAGCAGGCAACCAAAGACTTGCCATCCGCGTATGATTGCTCTTCCCATTTCATGTAAGCTCGATCCATCATTTCGTACATCTCTTCTGGCGTATCTGGAATATCGGCTTCTTTCACATCTTCAATCAGCAGTTCATCTTCAAATTCAATCGATAAAATCCTTTCAGGAGTGAGCCAAGACTTGGGAATTTTCAGTTGAGCGTCTTGATCCGGATCCAAATTGAATGGCAAGCTGTCGTCTTCTTCAGAATCGATACCAGAATCGGAATCTCCTGATTCATCAGCGTCACCACCAGAGAACTGCTTCAAATCGAGGGCGGGACCTTTGGTCAAAAAGTTGCGCAATTTGGCTGGATGCTTGGCAACAAGGTAGCTGGAACAAATTGTATTCAGTCGGTCAAAGTCAGAAAACAAACTTGACAATCTAAACAAAAACTAGAGGTTGCTTACGAGTGCGTGACCCAAGAACAATCTGTAAAGCTAAAGGTTTCATACTTGCAGAGGTACTCGGCTTGTTCGAATGGATCTTTGGGGTTGGGAACAATCTGACGGTTTTTGGAGTCCTGAGATCTACCTTTGGGTTGGTCATGTAGAGATCCGACAAGCCCCTGAGTTCCGGACTGTGAGTCCTTGACGGTATCGAGCGCTTTGGGGACCGGCTTCCGCCAGGCAAGAATGATTTCGACTGAAATATCAGCCAATTCGTCGCATTCGGCACACGTCCAATCGGTTTGCCAGTATTCTGCAATATCATCCAACTCGGTGGGATATTCGTCACCAACCGCGGGCAGGCAACTGTAATGGACGGCTCGTTTGCAGCTCG
This sequence comes from Puccinia brachypodii, assembly GCA_019395275.1. NCBI lineage: Eukaryota > Fungi > Basidiomycota > Pucciniomycetes > Pucciniales > Pucciniaceae > Puccinia > Puccinia brachypodii. The sequence continues at coordinate 12,231 of LUKR01000865.1, forward strand.
TACACCTAAAGATTAGAGGTTCTTTCGACAGCTTAGAGGCAGCCACTTCATCGGCCCCGCCTGCATCGGCTGCGGCGGTAGCAGCTTCTTTAGCCGTCTCTTGTGGAGCTTCGATGGTCGGGGTCGCTTTGTTCCCATCTGGCAAGACTTCGCTCGTAGAGTGGTGACGACCGCATGTCATGCACTGACAGCCGTATGGTTTGACGCATGCTGGACATTTGAGGGATAACTTGATATCAGGCTGTTGCTCTCTTTTATCGGGTGGAATCTCAATTTCTTCGTCGCATGTGCTGTGATCCTGCGCATCTTTTTGTCGAATTAACTCAAGTCGCTCCTTCTTGTGCTGTGTGCTGATATCTTTCTTCATGTCGACCGGTAAACATCCAAAATGGTATGAACTGGTACAAACTGAACACTCCAACCAACAGCCTTGTCGGTAGACATCCTCAAGACTTTCGAAACGATCGAGTAAGGTACCGGCCCTCACTTTGCCTTTACGAGTCTTATTCGCCTTATTCCAAAGTTGCACAAGGTTAGGCTCGTGTTTCTCGGAACATCTGGCGCATGTCTGTAAATCGGATGCGGCAATGTCAGAAGTGAAATTTGTGTGAAAAAAATAGAAGCGGAATCTTAGAGTATGACTCACTGGTTGATGATCGTCGCATGCTCGCTCAGAAATGTTAGTGTTTGCGTGGGCGCTAGTTACCTGTCGGGAACGACGACTGGAAGCGTTTTCGTGAGTCGATTCCAACAAATCATCCTCATCGGAACCTTCATCGCTAGATTCGACTGCTCTGCGACTAGGTCTACCTCTCTTCTTCTTTGCTGTAGCATCCGTATCAGTGTCGAGCAGATCTTGCTCTTCGTCATCAAGGCCGGTTGCAAAGTCATACTTGGTTCGACTTCGGGTATCACGGGTGCTCCTTCGGACATTTTCTTGCTTTTTAGTGCGGTCCTGTTTAGAATTCTTGCGAAGCTTCTTCCTTGCGCGATTATCTGAGCTGTCACTTTCTTCTGTAAGTTCCAATAGATCAGAGGACGCTTGATCGGTGAGAGTCCCCGCTGAGTCGTCACTGTCCGCGATAGTCACGACTTTTTTGCCGCGTTTGAATGAGGCCAGCATTTCAGATACATGTTCCAGTTCTGATTCTTTCAACTAGTGTGTGCGCGATAATCATTTTTTCAAAAATGGGTTAGCCAGGAAAAAGGAATGATAACTTAAAACAAAGAGCCTGCTACGAACCGTTATATCCTGCTTAGAGCCCTTCTTTCGGCAGAGATATTTTGGCTCGTTGGTAGAGCCGCTCTTAACCAACTTGATAATTTTTTCGATTTGAGGTTTCTTAGACTTTGTATTTTCGGTCCGACTTCGACTGCCCAAGACAAGAGAGTCGTTGGAGGAATCTACCTCATTAGAAATTTCCGAGGCTTGGCCGCGGGGTGGCGGCCTTCTCTGTCGCAGCGTGCGCGTACCCTGACGTTCGGGCGTGTCTCCATCGTTTGAAGCAGAACGCGCCATTTCCCCGCCGGCAAGGGATAAGACTGATAACGTGAGTGGCTGACTGCTGGTGAGGAAGGTGTGTGGCAGTGGGCTGTCGAAAAAGGGATTATTATGACTTTGATACCCCATACTTTGAGTCGCGCGTCGGCGCGAGGACCCCTTTTGGGTTTTCAAGGGGGCTACCATGCATCTGACGATCTGCTGAAGGATGCTTGATGTAACGAACATTGAATTCAAAATGATCTCTGAACCCAGTAATGCAAGCTAGCATTCCCCAGCTGGAACTCTGTTTGACATGGCAATCGTAAACATATTTAATTTATTGGCACGGTTCATATATGGATCTTGTTACAGTGACCCCTCCTTGTAAGTATAAGGATGGTGGATAGATTTCCTATGCTTACATTGTGGTATGCTTCTTATAGAAGTAAGCATATGCTTACATAGGACAGCCTATATAAGCACAGGGTGAATTCCTGGGATTTTTCAAAAAATCCTATGCTTATATAAAACTGGGGATTTGTGACAGGCCTCAGTTGAGCCTCATCTGACACCATTTCACACACTTTTCCTATCCTATATAAGCATATTTCAGGTTTCTGACCCCAAATTTTTATGCTTTAGTCTTTATGCATAAAATCTTCAAAATTTGTGGTAACAAAACATGGTGGACCAGATTCCTATACTTACATCAAATTATGCTTACATTGTGGATGCTTACATCGAGGGGTCACTGTAGCCACATCGTGCTATAAATTAACAGTCCTTCCAACAGTGCAACAGATAAGCTACGTTTAGCGTAGCGGCGTGTAGTCTAGCAGGTTTCATGACCGCTACGCTCCAGCTTCAGCTACACCTGAATGTGGAGTTTATTTTTAATATTTAGCGCGCTAAATGTAGCGCTGTGTAGCGGAGGATTGCTACATTACAGCTACTTCAGCGGCGCTATCGCTAACATAGTGGTTGATTAGCGCTTCCAATCGCTACATTAGCGGGGGAAAGGGGGGAAAAGAAGAAGAAAACAAACAGAGAAAAAAGAATCACAATGGGAGGAAAAAAACACAATGGGGGAACAACAACATTATTTCTTGTTACCAACATGCCTGATTCTGTTGGCATGAATCTTTTTCTTTTGGTTAGCAATGTGGGTTTTGAATTTTGGGTTGGCCTCAGAGGCCTCGATCACGTCTTGACATTCTTGGAATCCCCCTCCTGCCTTCAGACCGTCCGCCAACCACATATGGCTACGGACATATCGCTTGATTGTATGTAGCTACAGCCAAGCTATTCCTCCCGGGTACACACACATCAGCGGCTGCAGAGAAGGTCCTCTCCACTGTCGCCGATGTCCCTGCGAAAGCTAACACGTCCCTCGCAACCATTGCCAGGAAAGGAAACTCACTGGCATGATTCTGTTGAAAATAAATGGTCAGCATATATGTATTGGAAAGGTGGAAGTTGGGAGCGTCTGAGACTGTGGTTACCTTGCACCATTGCAAGGGATCTCCCTTCTTGCTGATTGGCCATGCGCCATCGATGTATTTCTTGAGTTTGTTGTCTTCCTGTGACAATCCCGCCTTCTCGGAATAGTAGTTGAACTCGCCTGCATCAGATCCCTCGCTGTTGGATTCAGAGGCGGCTCGCGGGGGGTCCATTGGCTTGTGAGCCTCTTTTTTAGCCGAGAACGCTTCTTGAAGGAGATTGTTGGCCAAGTCGCTGGCATTTATGAATTTATCTTGAATCAGGCCGAGTCTCCAAGCGGGGTGAAGCATGGTGGCAAGAAGGATCGAGTGACATCCAATAGCCAGGTCGCGGCACTTTTTGGCCACTTTGATCATTGGATCAAACATCCACTTCATGACAGCAAAATCCGACTGATTTTTTCTCCTTTCGAGGCTCTCAATTATACGGCAGTACTCGTACCAGACCATCGAGGCGGTTGGTGCATCTCCCTCCATGCGCAACGTCAAGACCAAGAATTCCTGTGGAGATAGGATAAAGCAACTCAGACAGTGTAACAATGATTGTAATGTGTGAGGAACTTACCTCCAGTACGATGGTGAGTGATCTAACACTTTTCCACTCTTTCTTGGTGATCTCATACCCTTTGAAGTACAGGAGGCAAAACAAGTGGCAGAAAAAATATTGAGAGGAAAGCTAGAGAAATTTCAAGAACCAAGTGCTGGGCCATAACACATTGGGTAAGGGGAGGGGGCTTGGGAACTCTGAAAAACTTGAGGTAGAATGTATTTCAAATAATTGAAATCAGAATAATGAATCCATAAAACAAGAGGAAGAGAAGCCAATCAGGTCAAATTTTTTCCACTGGATAGCTATTGAAACATCTAAGAACTCAAACCTTAAACCTTATATCCATCTTGGTTCAAGTGTGAGATGTTGTGAAAGTTCATGAAATATTATGTGTCCTGTGGGAATT
>LUKR01000866.1:0-11189 GCA_019395275.1 Puccinia brachypodii
AAAGAGCCTCAGAGTTGATGCCCCTTGATTTCTGTTTCCCCTCCCATTGATTCCCCTCTGCTACTCACATTTCCAAATTCCCATCATGGCCCCAGAAGTCAATGAGACCTCCAAAGCTCAACATGGCAACTTGTTGAATTTTTGGCAAGGAAGCTGAGAGAATTGTATCTTTTCTGGTTACTCTGAGAGGGCTCAACTGCTCACAGACAGGCTGAAGGAAGGGCTAAAGTGCTTCCTTCAGGAACAGTCAAAAAATAATAATAAAGAACCAATGAGATTTTAATTTCTTTATCATCTAGAGAATTTAAGTAGTCTAGATACAGCATGGTCAAAATGTGGGAGCACCATATTGAATGAGAAAAAAATATTGAAAATGAATAAAAGGAAGTGGAAAAGAGTGACATGTCAAAAGTGGTGAGAGCTCAAGTGAAATTTCAACACAACTTGACAGACCAACCCCAGGTTCAGCCTCGCCGCTCTTTGCGCGCTTCATCAATCACCATGGCGGCAAATTAACATGGTCATCCCGTCTTTGGATTCCCAGAGGAGAGTCAGCTGCCCTGGGCCTCCATCAAAGCAGCCAGTAGCAGCATTGCCTTCCCCAGAGTCAGACAATGACTCAGATTCTGAATCAGGCTTGGTGATACCAGTAGCACCGACCAACAAAACCCAGTCCAAGAAAAAGAAACCACACCATTTGTATCCAGCTTTCAAGGCGCCAAAACTGCGGAAGAAGCAGAAGAAGAGTTCAGAATTGACTCTGAGTACCAGTCAAACAGGCCAGGTAAGTAAGACTTTTCTGAATCAGACACATAGTATGGCACTGATACTATATCACAGGCCAATGTGCCTGGTGAGCAGTATGATTATGACCAGGATATCTCCAACACCTCTCTTGAAATAACAGCAAGGCCTGGTAAAAGTAAAGATGTCAAGAAAGAAGAAACACTCAAGCTCCTCCAATACTTTGAGTCACCCCACCACAAGCCAGGTGATCCAAGTAACACCCTCCTTAACTACAAGTGCAAGTTCTGCAGAGGTGTCTATTGCGGCCAAACAAACTCTACTGGAAACCTGAAGACGCATTGTGACGGTTCTACACAGGCATTCAAAAGTGATAAAGGTTGGCCCAGCCGTGGCAAAGCCAAGATTGCAGGGTATATTTTGCCCCCTTCTGTAGCAGCAACACAAGTTCTTGCCGCCCAAGGATCCCATGATACTGCCCAGCCAGGAATCAAGGGCTTCATTGAGTACAAGCCTGTTTTTGTGAACAAGGTCTTGAATCAGATGATAATAGTTTGGCAGATTTGCCAAGCCTTGCCATGGACCCGCATCAAGGACCCCTATCTGCAAGCTGCATTCAAAATTCAAATCCCAAGGCGCTGCTTCATGGATGCCAATGGTCCGCCGATGAATAAAAAAAACTGTACTGTATGCTCAAGGCACAAGTATTCAAAGAGTTGAACGTGAGTGTATCACATATGTACCTTCCCGTTTTGTTCAATCTTTCATTGGCACGTTGATGTACTGACACTGCTTTGTATCTCTTGATCCCATAAACAGAACCTAGAAACCCAGTTCACCCTGATCCATGACGTGTGGACCACAAAGGGGAACCGGTTTGCCTTCATTAGAGCGGCTGTAGCTTACATTAACAACAAGTGGGAATATGTTGTCCGCCACTTGAGCCTCAAAATGATACCCTGGAAGCACACTGGGCATCTCTTGGCGCGCCCCATTGCTACATTCCTCAAAAAGAAAGACTTTTACAGAAATTTAAGTCTTGTTTGATTTCTCTTTGGTTACATATCTCAAGCTCCTTCTAGTTCTGACACCTGCCCTGCTCTTCTTTTTTATACATGTTGGCCCAGACTACTGATTCTGGGTCCAACAATAATACAATGGCTAGTACTATGTACGAGTTGCTCCATGATCCTGAGGAATCTGAGCAGTCCTCATGGGACCCCTCCTCAATGCACATCTGGTGCATGTGCCATAACCTTGCGCTGATTGTCAATGCTGGCCTTGCTGACTTGTCCCTCAAAACCTTACCGCCCTCCAAAGCCAAAGCATCCGTGTTGGGATTCTTCCCTGTACTCGGAAGACTTACCGAGGAGGAAGAACCCGAGGCATCTAAACCATTGGAAGTGGAAGTGATAGAAACCTGCGAGCCGGATGAGATCGATTCTGCCAGCGACTATGGGAATGCGGATGATGAGGGGTCAGCTCATGGCTCATCTGATTTTGGAGGTTTAGATTTGGAGGATGAAGATGTGGCTTCAACTACTACTGCAGCTCAGCGCAAACACAAGAAGACCTCACGGCTTCTGGATCTCACAGAGAAAGTAAGCTGAGCTTACAATTTTTGCTTCAGTTTGAGTAGCTAGCTGACCATCCATTCCTAAGCTTGATGTTGTGATCAAGCAGGTCACTAGGTCAGCGGCCCAACGCGCCAACTTTACTCGAATCGCACAAAAACTCAAAGTCGAAGTGGCCCCGTTGATTGCGGGCTATGGTATCAGATGGAACATTAAATACCAAAGCCACAAGAAAGCCATAGATGCCCGGGCGGTGATTGATCAGATCCTCAAAGAGGATCAAGAGACCAACGGCGCAGGGGATTTTGCGGATGTACTCTTCTCTCCTCGTGATTGGAAAGAGATTGATAACCTCAATCGAGAGCTAGAGGTAATTTTATTTCCTCTCGGCTCAAACTACTACTGCAGCTCAGCTCAAACACAAGGTGACCTCACGGCTTCTGGATCTCACAGAGAAAGTAAGCTGAGCTTACCATTTTTACTTCAGTTTGAGTAGATAGCTGACCAGCCATTCCTAAGCTTGATGTCGTAATCAAGCAGGGCACTAGGTCAGTGGCCCAACACGCCAACTTCACTTGAATTGCACAGAAACTCAAAGTCAAAGTGTCCCCGTTGATTGCGGGCTATGGTATCAGATGGAACATTAAATACCAAAGCCACAAGAAAACCATAGATGCCCGCGCAGTGATTGATCAGATCCTCAAAGAGGATCAAGAGACTAACGGTGCAGGGGATTTTGCGGATGTACTCTTCTCTCCTCATGATTGGAAAGAGATTGATAACCTCAATCAAGAGCTAGAGGTAATTTTATTTCCTCTCTTATTCCCTTTCAACTCAGAATATGTAATGACTAACTGATTGGCTGTTGCCAATGTAGGTATTTGTCAAATCAACTGCTGAGATGGAGGGTGACTCGGCCACGGGAACTCATGTGATCCCCAAGTTCCTGGAACTCAAAGAGTTTCTCACAAAGAAGATTGCCAATGCTTCTGAAGCTCATTCTCTTTATACAATGTATCAAGCAATGCTGAAGCGGGTAGAAAAGTACCTTGCTGAAGCATTGCAATGTGAGACACTTGTCCTAGCCACTTTGATGCACCCTTGCTACCGGTTACATCTGTTTGAGCTGGCATTTGGGGCTGACAGTATAGAAGTCACCAAGGGCCTGAAACTACTACAACATCAATTCAAGCAGGCCAAGGATCAGAAGGCGGCGGTGTCGGTACCTACCAATCTTGATGTCACGGTTATTAATGAACCTGCCAACTTCAAGCCCAACTCTCTCATGCATTGGTTGGCATCATGTTATATGGCCCAACAACCAACAACACAAGATAACAAAATTGAGGTTTACATGAAGGCCAATACAACCATCAAAGCGGACAATTTGGCGCACAAAACCACACCTTTGAGGTGGTGGAAGGTGAGTAACTTGAAAAAATCCCAATGACTTACATATCTATATAACTGACTTAAACCATTGGGCTTGTTTCCTCTCCAAAGGCCCATCAAAAGACTTACCCCACTGTGGAAATTGTGGCAAGGGAATATCTTGGAGCACCTGGAAGCTCATGCGCCGTTGAGAGATTGTTCTAAGCGGCTTCTGATGTATGTAGCAGCAGCCGAGGGAGCCTCCTCCCATCTACTATGTTGCACAGTGTCTCCAGCCTCATGTGGCTTTGCAAGGGGGTCCCGCTTGAAGGCCACTTTTGTGAGGCTGGCAAGGCTCTGAAGGCGCTATCTTCCCCCCCTGAAAGATAGTTCTTTTCTCATTCCCTCTCAGTAGTTTTTTCCATATATTTTCCTCTCATCTGTAATGCAATAAAAAAAAGGCCGCTGCGGTAGTGTAGCGGCCAAAAAAAATCAAAAAAGCCCATCCAATAAAGTAGTGTGGTTGTGCTACGGGTAAAGTAGAGTTAGTGCCACCAACCACACTACTTTACCGTTACTGGTAGTGTAGTGACCCAGTGTTGTCAGTGGGTACATCAACTTTGTACTTGGGTTTGGTTCTCACCTCAATGATGCAAACAATTTGTGATTGATGTACACTCCTGTCAACCCAAGTTTTATGCCAAAAAAAATTCAAAGCCTTGAAATCAATGTACCAACACATTAATGGAACTCCACTTACTCAATGTTCAAACATGCTCTTTTGCTTGAAAAATCATGTACTCATTTCTTTCAACAAAATTGAGAAGGATCTTCTTTCCTCTTATCACCTGCCAAATGGAATCAGGCTATACATATCATGAAGCTTCTACAACCCCTCAGCAATGCCACCAACATGTTATGTGCATCAAAATATCCAAAATTAAACAAGGTACTTCCTGTCTACATGGTCTTAATCAAACATCTCCATGAGACTTGTGGTGGGCTTTACGACCAAGACCAGCTCATACAACCTGCAAACCAGATGATTATGAAGATCAATTATTATCTCACGGATGCTCTCAAGAAACCAGTGTTCATCTGTGGTATGATTCTTGACCCAAACTTCAAGACAACCTTCTGGAAGAACCATTGAGAATTTATTCTTGATAACTACAATTTATCTGTTGACAACATTGAAAAAATATTTCTTGAGGAAGCTTGGAAATTTGAGCAGAATTTTACCAGTCAACCTCAAGAATCAGGTAATCCATCAGGATCTGTGTCTTTTGACCCCCCCAGCAAAAAACATATTCACCTCCAAATTATATTAGCCCGTTCCTGAACTCAACGGCATAGAAGCCAAGATCTCTCACTACTTGGACGAAGACATCAAAAGTATGGATGTCAAAGTTCTTCCCTATTGGGAAAGTTGTCAGAAATCACATCCAAAGTTAGCCATGATGGCGCCTGCCAATACTTGTCAATCCCAGCCACCAGTGCCTCATCCGAATGAGTCTTTTCAACAGGCGGCTGGGTTGTGTCATGGCAGCGATCATCTCTCAAGTGTTATGTTGATTTCTTTCATCTGTTATGATTTTCCTCATTTGTGCCAAAATCAAATGAAAATAGGCAGAAATTGTAAAAATTTCACTACGCCATAGCGCTCTCAAAAACCCCGAGGTTTCGGTGTCCCGAAGTTCGGGGCAGGGGACCGGGGCAGTTCGGGATTCCCGAGGCTCGGGACCATCCCTTACCGGGGAAAGAAGCTTTCATGAGACAGCTGGGCTCTATGACTTGAGTCCAAGGGATTTCTTGAGATAAATGGGATTTCTTGAGATCAATGGGATTAAAAAGCATGATGATTTGATCGGAAGTCTGGTTTTGGTTGGGGGGCTCAAAGTAATTGGTGATTGTGATCTGATCCGATCCGGCAGTATATGAAATCGATTATTATTATTATGTAATTCTCAATTTATTTATTTATTTTTTCTCCAGCCGACCAGCCAAGCAGACAACAACCAGCACGGTCAGTACTCTGCTTCAATCTCCTACTCGGCTTCTTATCAAGAAACAACTAACTGATCTTAACCACTTGCTCTCGTTCGTCTTCTTCGTTTAGAGATATCTGAGCGAAGACCAAGATGATCGATCCATCCTCAAAACTCATCTACCAGGGTAGTCTACTCTCAAACTACACTCCAACCTCAACTACTAGTGGAACTGGTTCGAGATCAGAGCAGTCGACACCATCGAAGAGGAAAAACAACAACAACAACGCACACTACTCGGTACTCTACCTCGACGGGAGACTCGAGTGCTATCCAGGTGACCCATTCTCAGTCGGCTCGACCCACGAAGCCTCAAAACCGATTCACATCCTACACCTGAACCCACAAGACAGATGGTCACTCATCTCAATCCCACCCAACTCAAACTCGAACATCTATCCTTTCACCCTGTCCCGTCAACTACCATCGCCCGCTAGATCTCAACCATCCACCCTGACCCATCTCGGTCTCGATGTTGAAGCAATGGGTTACCAAAATCGTACCTCACTCAACGAAGCCCATCTCAAATCAAAAGACAGAAAGTCACTCAAACAGATCTTCGGTTTCCGCCCAAAACGCTCCGCAACCTCAAAAAACCCTGACCAGATCATCGACCTCATCGACCCCTGTCCTGATCTACCCCCACTCGAAGATAACCCTTCCCCCCACTATCTCAGTTCAAGAACCTCTCAGTTCCCATCAAAACCAACCTCACCCGCTTCCAACCTATCCCCTCATTCTTCGATCCATTTACATCAAAACCTACCCAACTCTCTCACATTTTCCACTCAATCCGAAAGCTCAAGAAAACAATGGATAACCGCATTCTTATCAGTCTTCCGTCTCATGTCCGACCTCGAATCTTCTTCCTGTTCTTCTTCAGTTTCAACCAACAACCTACAAACTATCATCTCACCAGACCGTCAGAACTACTCAATAGCTAACTGTCAACAACAGACTCCCATCAGATCGGCACATTCCAACCCATCATTCACCTCACAATCACAACAACAACAACAACAACAACACACCAGCAGGATTCCATTGGCTCCAATCTCATCTCAACAGGGCCACACAACCTCACAAAGCTCCATCTCCACCTCACAAAACTTGAATCTGTCGCCAGTCGATCCGTTTGGTTCGAGTACGAGGACAAGTCCGACACGATCCCACGGTGAAGCTCCAATTCCCAATCCATCTTCGGCTACTAAGAACTCAAACCCAACCTCATCCTTCCCCAATTCTGCTCTCACCGGCTCCTCACCACCACCGACAACATCAAACCCATTGAGTTTGTCTGGGAGCTCTCAGACCAAGATGGCCGTCGCTGTACCTGCTTGGATCAAGGCCGTACGGAACGCCGACGACAAGAAACAAGAGTCCGACAACAGCGATTCCCCTTCCCAATCTGACTCACTCACAAGAGCCCTTTCAGAAATGGCTAGTCGGCAGAGTTCGATCGATCAAAGTCATCCTTCACTCCAATATTTTCATCAACAATCATCATCCCTCGGACCATCCTCATGTCATATGTCGCATTCATTCTCTGCCCCTGCCCCAATCAGCTCAACCAGTACTGAACCCTGTAGTCGGATCGTGTCTGGAGGAGGAGGGTCTAATAAGCCAGCGATGGCAGCCTCAATCAAGTCCTTTGGAAGCTCAGTTGTCCAGAATCTGAAGCGAGCAGGCTCCTTATCAGAATGGCCGGATTACACCAACCCTGGTCAGTCAATTCTCCAGCGGATGCGAGAGAGTGAACAACAACAACAGCAGAATGGGGGGACCGAAAGTCCTCGAGCATGCTCCCCTCTACCAACTCAGACGATCGATGGTAGTGACTCCAACTCGCTCAACCAGAAACGGACCTGGTTGCTCAACGTCGTCAAGAAGAACAGTCTTGATAGAGTCAATACTAGTACAAACAGTAGCCCACTAAACCCGTCCCTGATGCCGGCTTACTCACCCACCTCGATCCCTGTCCCTGGACGCTCGGCCAGTCGAACGGCCCGATACGGGATCTACATGCTCAAGGGGCTTTCATCCAACTCCTCACTCTCTTCCTCCTCACACCATTTCCCAGCCTCTTCTCGGGATAGCGACGGTCAACACTCACTCCACCAAGCCTTAACTCAAGGTACAGATTCAGAACAAGGTGACCTTCATCAACAGCAACAACAACCATCATCAACAACAACTGAACAGACTTTTCCTCAATTACCTCAACGCTCTCAACCGAATGGGAGACGTCCACAAACCGGACAGGCCAAAAAGGCATTCTCGGATTGGCTGTCAACCACTTCTTCTCAAGCGGCACATCGCCTCCGTCAATCGTCTACCGACTTTGGACCGACTCATCAAAAGAGTCGGTCGGTCACTTCTGCCCGATGGCCGCCTGTTCAATCATCCCAACAACAACAACCAGGTCCAGCTATGACAACCATGCGCACATTCCAACTTTCTAAACTTGAGACCTCTAAACACATCTCCTCCGGACGAGAAGTCGGCCTGAGTATCTTAAGTCATCCTACCTCAATCACCCCCGAACCTATCCGAAGAAGCTCCGACAGTCTCTCCTCTATCGTTGGTGGCACAGGTAGCAGAACTCGAGCTTTCGATAGATCTTGTGTGACCACCCCATCTGAAGATTGTTATTCTCCCGTCGGAAGATCGGACGAAATCTCGCTCGAGTCTAACCCTCCTCCTGCACATCTATCTTCTTCATCTTCGTTCATCCGCACCGGTATCATCACTACTCCTCGAGACCCTTCTTCCTCCTCTGCTTCTTCTTCACGGTGGAGAGCAACACGACATCCGGATCATGATCAGCTTAATCAGAGAGACACTTCTGATAATGTAGGATTAAACTGGTTACATTGTGACCCCTCTTCACTTATCATCGCTCCTCCTCAACACCATTCGACGGGCCCAACGACGAGGCCGAGAACACACACCGTCGGAGCCTCATCATCATCTGGCGGTCTCAACTCCCGGCCGACTTTCGTTCATTCATTACCTGTCCCTCCAGCTCGTCGTAAAAACACTAAACCGCCCTTCTCTTCTTCTTCGACCCTTACTTCTGGCACTGGCACTGCTGGGAATGGAGCTAGAAGTAAACATGGTGGGGCTGTCCTCGGTAGTTTATCTAGACAAGAACTGCTGCTCTCTGGGCTTCCTTTACATCCTCCGGCTTCCACTACTACTCAAGCGCTTGGTGCTCGGCCGAGAAATGCCGCTTCTGCTCTTAGTATGTCCTCTTTTTTTGATTCTTGGGATTCCGGTAGATTGACTCCTTTCTTGCTTTGTCTTTGTGTAGATGTTGATCATCAATTTGGGGTTCCCTTTAGTAACAGCAATGGTTCAACTACCTCTACTTCTAATTCTAACTCTAATTCAACAAATACTATTAATAAGAACACTCTTTCTATCATCGACTCTTCTCATATTCATACAAATAATAAGAATAATAGTGGGGGTGGTGTTACTTCGGGGCTGGAAGGAGAGTTCGGGAGTCATCCTTATCAGCAACATCATCATTACCGATAAGTAATTACTCTTTCTCCCTCTCTATCCTTAATTGATAAACTATCATCTGGAAAGTTTTTTTCCAACAATCATCTTCGAAAAAACATAATGTTTTTTATTCATTCATTCTCTCTTACAAGATATGTATCATCTATCACTTAATCCAATCACTATCTTTTTCTTTTGATTTTGATCTTTTTTTGTCTTGTTCTCTTCTCTTCATTCACTTCACCCCACCTCAACAAAAAATAGAAAATATATATTCTTTTTTCTTTTTCTTTTCTTTTCTTTTCTTTTTTTTTTGGTTTTCTCAGTTTAGTTTTCTCAGTTTAGTTTGAGAGTTTGAGAGTTTAGTTTGGAGTTGATTAATGTTGTATCTATTTCTCACATTCTTCATCCTCATTTCTTTTTTTTTCACTCTTTCTTATTTTTTTTTGTGGTTTATAGTCTTGTCTGACTTTGCCTTATCTCTTTTTTCTTTTTTTCTGAAATCTTAAAATTTATCTTGTTTAAACAACAATACATACATACTTGTACCTCCTAACTACAAGAATCTAAGAATGAATGGGATGATGAAGGATTGTTTTCAATGATCAAGAGAAAAAACAATGCAGAAAATTTTGGTCATGTGTAGCTGTAACCTTTTTTTTTACTCTTGGGAACTCAGGCCCTGGTACATCATATGATATCCTTTTTTTTTTTTTCCATCTGGGAAGATAAATTGGCAAACTACAAGGGCAGCTAGAGAAACTGTAAAGACTTGCCTATTAGTGGGGTTCATGATTGGAGTTTCTCATAAAGTCTTTTAGCGTCTTTTCTTTTCTTTTCTTTTCTTTTCTTTTCTTTTTTTTTTTGGTTTTCTCAGTTTAGTTTTCTCAGTTTAGTTTGAGAGTTTGAGAGTTTAGTTTGGAGTTGATCAATGTTGTATCTATTTCTCACATTCTTCATCCTCATTTCTTTTTTTTTCACTCTTTCTTATTTTTTTTTGTGGTTTATAGTCTTGTCTGACTTTGCCTTATCTCTTTTTTCTTTTTTTCTGAAATCTTAAAATTTATCTTGTTTAAACAACAATACATACATACTTGTACCTCCTAACTACAAGAATCTAAGAATGAATGGGATGATGAAGGATTGTTTTCAATGATCAAGAGAAAAAACAATGCAGAAAATTTTGGTCATGTGTAGCTGTAACCTTTTTTTTTACTCTTGGGAACTCAGGCCCTGGTACATCATATGATATCCATTTTTTTTTCCATCTGGGAAGATAAATTGGCAAACTACAAGGGCAGCTAGAGAAACTGTAAAGACTTGCCTATTAGTGGGGTTCATGATTGGAGTTTCTCATAAAGTCTTTTAGCGCCAACCAGCACCCGCAGCAACTGATGTGGAGCCCAAATTTAGCATCACACATATCACAATCACAGCACCAGACCAGCAAGTTCTTATGCTCCACCCCCCAAGGAAATGCAACCACCCATACCAAAATCAATAGGCACAACAAATAGGCACAACAATTAGCCATACCAAAATCAACAGCCATGACAGCCACAACTACACACAACAAGAAACTACCTAGGCTATTAGCCAAATCAACCGTTGTGGAGGACATATTGGTGAAGGCTGTGGTCAAGGGTGTGGTTGGTTTGGGGGAGGGAAGGAGGGGAGGCCAAACAGCTGCAACCAATCGTTCTCTTTTATCTTTTTGAGCCAAACAGCCTGACTCAATGGACTCCTGTGCCCTTTTGAGCTTGACATGGACCAAGGCGGCATCTCCGGCAAGGCCAAAAGATATCTTGGGTGGGTGGTGGCAAACATGGGTGATGTATCAGGAACCAACATGGTTGATGAGTATTCTTAAAATTTCACAAGGCTTGGATGACAACCAGCATCACTGTTTCTGCTTTGGTTCATGGTCATAATTTTACACAAA